>VZQC01011090.1:1758704-1853674 GCA_009823505.1 Rhizomys pruinosus
CGCCCAGGTGGCTTCTGGGTATCCTGCCCAAAGGCGCAGCCGCCCTGGCCGCCGGACTCTCCGGACCCTCTGGCCCAGCGCCCGGGTCCCGCCCTGAAGGCCCCAGCTCCCAAGCTACTCGCCCAGGTGGCTTCTAGGTATCCTGCTCAAAGGGCAGCTGCCCTGGCCGCTGGACTCTCCGGACCCTGTGGCCCAGCGCCCGGGTCCCTCCCTCAAGGCCCCAGCTCCCAAGCTACTCACCCAGGTGGCTTCTAAGAAAGTTTTTAACATTCCTAGTTCAGCATAGGAAAAATTCAAGAAGCCAAAAGATCTATATAGAATCTGCTAGAAATCTGAGAGCCCCAAACATTAGGAAATGAAATAGAAGAGGGGTGAAAGACCAGACAATGGCTTATTAACAATCGTCCACACCAGAAGGGAAATTCAGGAAAGATGGTGAACAGCTGCTTTCTGCTTCCAGTGAGGCTCAGCTAATAGAACCTGAGCTTCCAGAACAGCAGGTGGAGTTGAGGTAGAGAAAGAACTCTGGCGAAAGGTAGGAGTCAATTGCCATGGGAATCCCCATCTTTCAGGACTTTAAATCAGATGAGCAGTGGCCTCTCAGGGTACAGGGACACATCTCTGTCAAAGTGCAGGATGCTGGCTATTAGGAAAAAAAGCTTTGCATACATCAGAGACCCAGAAGTATGTGACTTTGGATGGTGAAAGATTAAGGAATTTCTTTTCATTTCAATTCTCTTCATTATTTGCTGGTGTGGAGGAGAAAGCTCGCTGACATGCTGACATTCCTGACCTTGTAACCTTTGTTCATTGCCTTTGAACAGACACAGGGAAGACCAAATTTATATTGTATGAAATCCACAAAAATTCAATAAAAAATACTCATTGAAAAAAATAAAGCAGACAGCAGCAGGTGTTACTTCATCACTCTGTTACTTCATAGTGTTTTAAAAGTTTTCTAGCCGGGCGTGGTGTTGCACGCCTTTAATCCTAGCACTTGGGAGGCAGGAGGCAGGTGGATCTTTGTGAGTTCAAGGCCAGCCTGGTCTACAGAGTGAGTTCCAGGACAGCTGGGGCTACAGGGAGACCCTGTCTCGAAAAGACCAAAAAAAAAAAAAAAAGTTTTTTTTCTATGACAAGTGATACTTGTTTACTTTTCTTTTTCTTTTTTTGGTCTTTTCGAGACAGGGTCTCCCTGTAGTCCCAGCTGTCCTGGGACTTACTCTGTAGACCAGGCTGGCCTTGAATTCACAAAGATCTGCCTGCCTCTGCAATCCAAGTGCTAGGATTAAAGGCGTGCGCCACTTGTTTTCTTATTGTACATAGCAATAGTCATCTCCCCTTTAAGTAAATAAATTATATTATAGAGTAATATGAATTAATTATAGAGGAATAAATTAATTATAGAGGAATTCATATGAAGCAGAGGATATTAATAGTGATGGTGATGACAAAAATTGTGTAGATTAGGTATCTAGAAAGATTGCATTTTGGAAAGAGTGATCTGATCTAAGACTCTCCTTTCTGCATGAGAAAGTTGAAGCCCGAGGAGTTCAAAGACATTCTCAGCATCATTCAGAACTCACAGGTGGAGTTTGTTGACCTAGAGGTGGGCTAGATATGGGGGTGGTCAGGATACAGGAAAGGGAGCATGCAGTGCACATCAACCTCATTTGTAGTTTCCTCCTCTCTTAAGAAATTATCTGGTCTTCTTCAGGCTGTGGTACATGAATGAGCCCATCTTTCCAACTGGCACTTTGAACATTATTCTGTGTGACTCCACCAGTGCAAGCATCACTGTGGAGCCCTCATGCAGAATGTCACTTGGTTGTAAAGCAAACTACCATGCTTAAACATAATTCAGTAAACTCTGCAGGGTCTCCACATATATAGCCCAAGAGAGAGAATATGAGTTTCTGTTGCTGCTTCTCCTAGTCCTCTTATATTAGTGTTTTAGTAGCTGGAAAACAACACCAACTTTCTAATTGACTCTATCCTATTTTAACCAAAAATCCACTTAAATGCAACTGGAAATATGGTATGTTACTCAAATTAAACCTCATATATAAACTGGCCTGGAAGATAGTATTTTTTCAAGCCCATCAAGACTTTCCTCATCAAGAAGGCAGATATGCTTTATAATTCAGACCCAAACACCAGCTTCATCAGAGAAGACCTTGGATTGTGTTCTTTGAAGGGAAACTAGTGTCTCTAAGCACTTAAAAACAGGTTATGTTGCTTAGGAAATGTATGTTCTCCTTGAATTTGTGTTCAAACCATCCTAATGTTCATTTATCTATCATTCAACTATTGCTAAACATGGACTTTAACCAGGGTGTGTCTGAATAACCCAAAATTCTTAAATAATGCAGCCAAATTAGTAAATTTTGTTATAAATATATTGATATTTATTCAGTGTAATTGCAGTTTTTTACATTGATATTATTACAACCCTGCAAGTTCAGTCTAGTATAAAAGTACATTTGCAACCACCCTGCCGGAGATATTACAGAAATGTGATTTCTAACGTCTAGTAATGTAAACTTGTAACATTCATTGTATTGCACAAACAGATCACTCAGGAAGGTAAAGGTTGCTTCCAGAAATAATCATTGTACAAAGGTGTTCGGTTCCCTGGTAAATTAAAGATTGCTGCCTCACTCCTACTTTCGGCAGTGAGCCTGCTGCACACTGCATGAATCTATTAATAGCATCGTTACTTTCAAAGAGGCAGCTTCCATGGAGTGCAGATCTTAATGTACAGAAATAGATGCTCATCTCCAGGAATGCAACAATTGTAATGGATAATCTTTTCAAAATGAAAACTCTACCCTAATGAAAGCCTCTCTGTTCACTGAAATAAGAAAGCTGCAACAGAGTCAAGGCTTTCCATTTACATGAATGATCTCATAGGCCCACAAGAAATGCAGAGTTAAACCTGGGGATTATTTGCTGGAAATTTTAATACTAAAATACCTGCAGAATACATTTAACTGTAGATAATGCAATCCAATAGTGAAAATTTTCTGAAAACAGAACTTACAAATATTTATTTTAAAAGGTCAACAGTGTAAGTTTTCTGTGGCTTAATCAAGTTTATTACCATCATGTAGAATAGCTAAAGCTAGAGAAAATCAGTATTTTTGAATCTGTAGTATATTATGGGTGGAAGCTGAATGTTAGTATAGCAGTCTTTGTTTTCATGTAGTAGAAACCAATTTTACAGTAAACTAAGCTGCCATTGGGAATGGCATGTCAGAGCATGGTGAGGGGCAGTTCTCTTCAAGCTTCTGAAGAGAGAATCCTAGCAAAGAGGATATAGTTTGTTCCTAACAAAACAGAATTAGTATGTGAATCATGCCCCCGGAGTTGTGAAATACACAGCCCAGTTAAATATAGTGACCATGGTCCAAGAATGAGAAGAGAATGAGTCACAATACTTAAACGAGCATCCATGACCTGGCAAGATGGCTTAGGTAGACCCTTGGCTTTAAGCATTAGGACTCGAGTTTGATCATCAGAACCCACATGGTAGAAGTTGTCCACCAGAATTCACACCACTGCTGTGGTACATAGGTACACACACACACACACACACACACACACACACACACACACACACTAACTCATGTAATGTCATTGTTCAATGTCCTTGAATCATGCGTGACTGCATTCCACATGCTGTCCTTCCCTTCTTGGCTCTGCTCTAGGACTTGTCTCCTGCTTGCAAGCTGACAATCTCTCGGCTACGCTCCTGAAAGGAAGGGAGGGAAAACCACAGTAGATCACCCGTGGAAATGAACGCACTCACACGCAGAGCTGGGGAGAATAGGAGCTCCATTTATTTTTGTCAGTGAGGTCTATATATTGAAGACTACTGTGCTCTGTGCAAGGAAGTGGGGGGCAGGTAGAAGGGAGGGGTGAGCCACCTTGGTTCTAATCGGGGGAGCTGCAGAGCTCCGGTTTGTGCAACAGGTAACTAGAGGTGTGACATTTTGCTCAATGCCTCAAGGGAAGGGGCCTGGAACTTTGCAGAGATAGGGTGAGACAAGAATCATTGTAATATCCCAAATCTTCCTGCTATAAATAACTCTGAATGCCTGCAGAGATATCAGATAACTGGAGATCTCCCGGGACAGGTCTTACAAGTTCTCACTTCAAGCCACACACAAAGTTTCATTCCCACAATTGTAATATTTTTAAGTAGATTCATGCACATTCTCAATGATATTTGCAGACTTTCCCACCAAGAGGAAGGATTTGTATTCTCAAACTAGGAATCTGGGCTGAACGTGTGACTTGCCTTCAGAGTGACATTGTAACAATTCCAAGCATATGCCTCAAGAGCCCCTGTTAACTGGGACAATATGAGCAATTGGAAATCACTCTGCTGGAGGATGAGGGACCACAGAGAGGGAAGCCAAGCCACAGAGACCATCCCAGGCCAGCCAGACCCCAGCTGATCTTCCAACTGAACACAGATTTAAGCCTTGGCCCAACCAAGATCTGGTGGTCCTGCAAACTACCCAGTCCATTGGATCAGGAGCAGTCACTAATGGCAATTGCTTAGACCCAAGAAGATTTGAGGTGATGTGCAGTAAAATCTGCTACATCTGGTAGCAAATTCAAAGCTATAGAAAGGGTCACCATTTGATAGATGGATTTGAGATAACACTGAGCTTCAGAAGATATAGGGCTAAATCTGAAAGGATGAAAGTAGGCCTGAGAAAGCAAGGTACCTGCCTCCCCAAGGGAGGGAGAGAGAGCAGCTACTGACATTTTGCTCCAGTATGCAGCAGCAGCATTAACAATACAGAAAATGGCATGAGTGTGTTTACCATGTGTTCTAGTTTATCTTCAGTTGCTGTGACAAAACATGCTGACCACTACCAACTTGGGGAAGAAAGGTTTTATTCAGTTCACATCTCCCCAGTCACAGTTCATATTCATGGAGCCCAACTGAGTTCCAACAGGAACTCAGGGCAGGAACCTGGAGGCAGGAGCTGAGGCACAGGCCATGGAGGAACACTGCTTACTGGCCTGCTCCCTTGGCCCATGCCCAGCCTGCCCTCTTATACTGTCCATAACAACCTGCACAGGGTTGCAACACCCACAGTGAGCTGGGCACTTCCACATTGCTCAACAATCAAGACAATTCTCCACAAATGTAGCCACAGGCCAGTTCAATGGAGCCAATTCCCCAGTTGAGGGTCCCTCAACCCAGGTGTGTCAAGTTGACACCAAAGCACACCAGGAAACAAGAAAGAGTCATTGCAGGCAGGGCAGAGCAGAAATGGACTCATCTTGCTTTGGAGTTGAAGTGAAATAGAGATTCTCTACAGACAGCTAGACGTCCCTATGTTCTCAGAAGTGTTATCAGAGCAATTCCTGAAGAGCAACCACTGATCATCTTGACAATCAGATGTATTTCATTAAAGAAAATTTCACAAACATTTGGTTAACAAAAACAAACCCCAAATATCACAGAACTGCCTGTGTATGCTTCCTTCAAATAACGGATCCTTTTGAATCTCATTCAGTGCTACTAATCTTGATTCTAGTTTGAGTAATTGCATGACTATTATGCTGCCGATCTTCCGTTCACTCTCAACTTGTTAATCTTATTTAGCAAACATGTACTGTGTACTTAAATGTGTACTTAAAGCATTTGATAAGCAGAACAGGCCACAGATCAGGTGAGGGGGAAATCTGTCAAATATCACCACTTAATGAACCAGATGATGCTGATGCTCAGCCCAGGCCCAGATCTGCTGGTCTGTATTTCCCCAATTTCCCCAGCCAACAGACAGTCTGTAGCAGAGATTTGCTTTTGTTCTGCACCATCGAAGCCCCTGGGTTTTGTTGAAAACATCTACAACTTCACTCCTTCCAATTTGTTTTTTCTTTTTTCCTTAAACAATATGATTTTTATGTTCCTGGAATACTTTCCAATTTCATTTAGCCTCATTAATAATAATTATTTAGTCCTAATTATGAGTTCATCTGGTTCCTCTGTTCATCAGCATCTTATTTTCAGCCTTCCTGTGTGGAGTTTTCATGTCAACTGAGACAGTATCAGTCATGCAGCAGAACACCCTCCAGTCATGGTTTTCAGGGTGGGGCATTCTTCACCTGATCATTGGAAGGCTAGACACAAAGTCTTCAAGCTTGGGGATCTAGCAGCTTGTCAAGGTGAAATTCATCATCTCTCTGTTCTGCTGGGCTCAGCATGCCAATAAGTCTCCACATGGCTTTAACATGGCAGTGGCATTTCTCAGTGTCACTTGCAGATGGTAGCATCTGGGACAGGAAAAGGATGTCTCCTCCCACAGGGCTCAAGGAAAACCTTGATTCACCAAGGACTTTTTCACTGTACAAAATGTCATTCATCAAGCTTGAATCACACTTTGGGTAGCATGTCATGCTAGGTTCCAAATATTGTTATTACAGCATAATTTTAATTACTGATCTACTTCAGCTAAAATCTTGAAATCAAGTGATTTTACAAATACTATTAGAGGCTGGAGAGATGACTCACAGGTTAAGAGCACAGGCTGCTCTTGCAGAGGACCCAGGTTTCATTCCCAGTATGCCCATGTCATTTAACAATCACTTATAACTCCAGTTCCAGGGGACCCGACCCCCTCTCCTAACCTCTTTGGGCATTGCACAACACATATGGGGTGCACTTACATACATGCCTACAATACACGCAACACATAAAACAAAAATAATAAATACAATGTTTAAACATATTTTATGCTTATCAGTGTTTTGTCTGCATGTATGACTTCAAAGCCTCATCTCTACTGTCTAGCTTTCATAGAAAGCTATCTGAAGAGAAAATTTAGCATGACGCTTACCCAGCTATGAATCCTGTGAGCTACAACAACTGGCCTAGCAAGACATGCACACCAGTGCAAGATTGGCACAAATATAATAGAGTCACCAACTGTTTCCTAATTAAATTTAAGGTCTACTTCAGAGGATGGAACCCATACCTGACATTAATATCAGGCCTAAGAACCTGAAGCTAGACAGCTCATGGGCCATGGGAGATAATCTAATATAATTATTCAGTTAAATACATATAGTACTAAACTGATTTCTAGCAACATATTGTTATACCCATAGACTAATGCACTTCTCAACTCTCAGATGAGAAGCACACACATATAGCACATGGTGATTAACACAGAGAACAACAATTGTCCAACATGCAGAGAATAAGAGGCTGCAGCTGCTTCTCCATGCATAGGACACCTATGTCAAACCTCTGCCTCCCAAGGTTGAGGGTTCATTGCATAAGAGGGGGTGGAAAGATTGTCTGAACCAGAGGACATAGATGACTACAGGGAAGCAGAGTTTTCAGTTACTCATATGAATTCACAACAACGGCAGCATCATGAACAAGTCCCACATAAGCCCAAGCCAAACGAGATTCCAGCATAGATGGGAGAAAGTGGATAAGAAACCCAAACCATACCTGAGGAACTATGAGAAACTCATAGTTGGTGGCAAGAGGAAATTCAGTCAATTTAGCAGTGCATTTAACAGTGGACTCCTAGTGGACTGACCAGTCTCCAGTTGATGAACCCATATTGATGAGTATTTTGGTAATGAAACCTAACTCTGTAGACCTTCACATACACATACAGAAATTTGGTGGGGGAGGGGGGAGGTCAGAAGGGGTGTGCAGAATGGAGAGGGAATCTAAATATGATCAAAGATATATTTGTACAAAATGTGCAAAATTTCAGTGAAAATTTAATAAAAATTGAGATTAAAAATAAATGTCTAATCTTTAAATTTTAATTTATTTTATGTGTATTGGTGTTCTGCTTGCATGTATGTGAATTCACTTCTGTCATGCAATGTCCCCAGGGGCATTGGATCCCTGGAACTGGAGTTACAGATGGTTGTTAATTGCCATGCAGTTGGTAAGAAACAAATCCAGGTCATCTGGAAGAGAAGCTGGTTTTCTTAGCCTCTGAGCTATCTCTCCAACCTCTAAGGTTTATGATTAATTGTGTGTGTGTGTGTGTGTGTGTGTGTGTGTGTGTGTGTGTGTGTGTACAGTGCCCATGGAGTCCAGCAGAGGGCATCAGAATATGGAGTTCAGCAGAAGGCATCAAGTGTTAGATGAGATTGTGAGCCACCCAAAGTGGGTGCTAGGAACTTAACTCAAGCTCTCTGCAAGAGGCAGTACATACTCTTAACCTCTTAAGTGTTGACCCACTTCTCTAGCCCCTGAAATTGAGTTTTAAGTAAATTTTAAAATGAATGTAAGCCGGGCAGGGTGGCACACACCTCTAGTCCTAGCACTCGGGAGGCAGAGGCAGGTGGATCTTTGTGAGTTCAAGGCCAGCCTGGTCTACAGAGAAAGTTCCAGGACAGCTGGAGCTACAGGGAGACCCTGTCTCAAAAAGACCAAAAATAAATAAATAAATAAATAAATAAATAAATAAATAAAATGTAAAATTACTCATGGAATGAAATCATTATAAACAACATAGAAGAATGACAAGTCAGGGAGAAGAGTCATAAGTCACTAGAAATTAGAGGGCTGGTGCTCTGAATACACAGACAGCTTTGTAAAATGGGAAGAAAACAACAGTATACACTGTGGCATCTAATTACTATTCCCACTAACAGGAACTAAGCATGCTATGAGCAATAGCTCCCATTATGGGACAGAAATGTAATAGATAAACCTGAGGGTGGCATTAATATGAACATGAATAAGAGAATTAAATCCAATGGATTGAAACACATATACTAAAAGTTATCACTTCACAATGGCATTTTAAAACAAAGTAAAAATGAGTGAACAAAACCATTTTGGTTAATCATTGGAAGTTGCTAAGGCATAGGGCACATAGTCTAAAAATTAATATTAAAACAGAAAATAGTATTTTTGTGCAAACTCTACCTAGGGGTAAGCAAAGGTTGGTGGAGGGAAGCTTCTATTTACATAAACATCGCCACTTGTTGGATGTCAGAAGGAAAGGAACTCTGCATGGCAAATACTTTTATTGCCTTCCACAGACTCAGTGGAGCAAACAGAAAATTGGTACTAGGACTGTGCTGTAGTTGTGACGACATGACTGTGTAGTACAGAAATTTGGAATGTATTTGTAGGAATAATTTAGGTAAGTTTGGATATACAAGCAAACACAGCCATGAGATGCTGTAAGTAGAGATTAACGGGTCGTTGCTGGTGGGAATTCAGACGACCTGAATGCTGAAAGAAATGGAAACAGGAAAGACTGAACTTGTGAGTACCAGGAGGGAACAGTGACTCATCGAAACTGGCCTGAAGATCCTAATGGTTACATTATGGCAAATAACTTTACATTTTTATATGCAGTGAGACTTTGAAAAAGTTTAAAACTCGACTAGTCAATCCAGGAAAGATTTCAAGGCAGTCCAGAATGCACAGTGTGGGGTGAATATTGTTGGATGTATTTTGCCAGGTTTATGATGAGAGTTAAGTAGGATAAAAGCAGAAATATTTAAAAGATACTACTTGGTCAGAAAAGGGATATGTGGAAAATTCTGGGTAGGGAAGTTCTGATTGTTAAAAAGGTTTGTATCCTTAAAAAGAAACCAACGGGGCTGGAGAGATGGCCTAGCGGTTAAGGGCATCGACTGCTCTTGCAGAGGACTCGGGTTCGATGCCCAGCACCCACATGGCGGCTGAGAACCTTCTGTAACTCCAATTCCTGGAGAACTCCAGTTCCAGGGGAATCCAACACCCTCTTCTGACCTCCGCGGCATTGCACGACACGGGTGTACAAACCTACATGCAGACAGTACATTCATACACATAAATAAATAAATTAAATTTAAAAAAAAGAAACCAAATGTTTTGCACCAGGACAATAAGAAAGATATTTTAGAGCCGGTGTGGTGGTGCACGCCTTTAATCCTAGCACTCGGGAGGCAGAGGCAGGTGGATCTTTGTGAGTTCAATGCCAGCCTGGTCTACAGAATGAGTTCCAGGACAGCTGGGGCTACAGGGAGACCCTGTCTCGAAAAGACCAAAAAAAAAAAAAAAAAAAAAAGATGTTTTAAGGGTATCTCAAGAACTGAACAACTTCACAGGTCAAATACTCAAGGGTACAAAACTTGTAAATTAACCTGAATAACTTCCTTTGAGAAGACAGCACCTCTGAAGCCTTCTTCTCTCACAAGGCCTCTTAGGGACTAGTTTTCCCATGCATTCATTTCACCTGCTCAGTCGCTTAGGTACGCAGAGGCTGCTGGAGCTATGGTCCAAAGGAGCATTGCCACTTCTCCTGCTGTGATCAGACTTTCTCACTTTCCACATAACACTGGTTTTATAGATATGCAGAATTCAAGATTTACAGCATCATGGAGGCTTCCACCCAGACTGCAAAGGGAAGTCTAGGAGGCCAGGCAATGCGTCCTTGTCGATGGCTTCTGAGAAGAAATTACAAGAAGCATGGAAAGTAAAGCTGAAGAAGTAGTGAAGATCCAGGAATTTGTAGATGTCAGTCAGGAACATGGAATATTTGTTGAGGAAAGCTACAGGCAGTGAGCAGAGCCAGCATAGGAAGTTCATGGTGGCTGAAGCCATAAGGTCAGAACTTCCCGCTTCCCTGTTGTCCTAGTTTGATTTCAATCACTGTTGATAAAAATCACTGTCCAAAACCAAGTTGGGGAGGAAAGTGTTTGTTTGGCTTACAGATCACAGTCCATTGTCAAGGGAACCCAAGGCAGGAATCTGGAGCACATACCACAGAAGTATGCCGCTTACTGCAAGCTTCCCTAACCTTCCTAAGTTTTGGTCTTAGCTATCTCCCGTTCTTAATTAGAATGGGAATACTTACTCCACTGCATGTTGGGAGTAGGGATGGAACTTTCTTTTTTTCTTTACAAAAGCCTTGAGTCTCCAAAGAAACTGTTTTGTTTTGTTGCTGTGGGGTAGTCAAGTGTCCTACCATGACCTGTATCTCCAGCACTCAGAGGAAACTTTAATTTTAGGAAACTATTAAGATTTTGGAGAAAGAATTAGTAAACTTTCCATTGTAAACAGGACAATTACAAAATAGCAGGTCCAGTTATGACCTTCTTGCTGTCTTTATTTGGAGATTAAATATGGATTAAGTAAATTAGTAAGGTGTATTTAGGTGTCAATTTGACAAGAGGTGGAATTGTGATGGTGACTCTTGAGTGTACTCTTGAGTGTACTAGTAAATCACACCTCTGTGTTTGTCTATGAGGAGGTTTCCGGAGCTTTTTTTTTTTTTTGTCTGTTATGAGACAGGGTCTCCCTGTAGCTCCAGCTGTCCTGGAACTCACTACATAGACAAGGCTTCCCTTGAACTCACAAAGATCCTCCTGTCTCTGCCTCCTGACTCTTGAGATTAAAGACATGTGCCTATTAACTAAAAGGGGGAATACTCAGGAACAATGGAGCCAAATGACCATGGTTTGAAAACTCTGAAACCATGAGTCAAAATAAAACCTTTCCTTTCTTATGTTTTTGCAGATATTTTGTCATAGTAACAAAAATTGACCAACACACACACACACACACACACACACAAGCATATGTGTTATATATGAATATATATACATATATATTATATCAAGCTCTATGGCTTTTCTGCCTGATCGAGATGACCCTGTGAATGGAAAGAAGAGATTCACAGCATATAGCTGTGCATTGTAATTACCCCTAGATTAGGGGTACTGGGAATTTAGCTCAGTGGCATAATGCTTGACTAGCAAGCACAGGGCCCTAGATTTGATCCTCAGCTCTAGAAAAACAATTCTATAAAGAGGTTTAGGCCTTAATTCATGGTGTACTTTGAAGTCCAGATGCTCTCGTCATCTGGCATTAACAGACTTTACCTTGCACATAATCTTGCTCTTATCCCCATCTTTAAGCCACATGCTAAGGAAACTGAGGTATGTTAATTTCTCATAAGAGATGTGTTTTTGGGAAATTCGATCAAGGGCAAGTCCTATAGCCAGCCACCCAAAGGCCCTCCCTGGTTGACCTTTAATCTAGTGGCCCTGCCAGCCTTCACGTGACATCCTACCATCTTCCATTGTCAGATATTGGGGGGTTTTCTGGGTTCTTTAGGACACTTTACATTTTAGCTTCAATACTGTTACTCATTTCAGGCTTGGTCCCATTTTTTATATATGTCCCAGAAATTCTTCAGTATTGTCAGTCTACTGAAACCGCCGTTCCTGGCTTTCTCATCTTGCATTAGAATCCTTTTTTTAAATTTTTTTTCACTTGTTTCAGTAAGATTAGGAGATGGATAAAAATGCCTGGTATGCTTCAATAAAAAACTTTAAGCTGTTGTGTCAAATATTAAATTCAGTTTAGTTTAGATAATGTTTTAAATATAAATACAACAGTAAATGACATTAAATATTGGGTACCCCTTGGTCCTCTGGTTTTCCTCGTTTTTAATCTAATTATATGAAATATGAACGGGAGGTGTGGTGGTTTGAATGAGAGTGTCCCCTCATAGGCTTTAAGTATTCAGACATTTTGTCTCCAGTTGGTGGCACTGTTCTTGGAGGTCTTAGAAGGTGTGGCTGTACTGGAGGAAGTACGTTATTAGGGGCAGGCTTAGTGAGTTTAACAAGCCTTGCAGTCTCCAGCCTCTCCCTCTCTCTGCTTCCTGTGCTTATTGCGAGATGTGACCCTCAACTTGCTACTCCAGCCCTGGCCACCATGCTTCTTGCCACAATGGACTCTAATTCCCTGGAACCATCAATCATAAGCTCAAATAAACTCTTCCTTTTATAAGTTCCCTTGGTCAAGGTGGATTTATCACAGCAACAGAAAAGTGACTAATACAGGAGGTTTCTCTTAAAGCTCAACACCTATTAAATAATTCCAAAATAGTGTCTCCTTTAACACAGACTGTACTCCAACTTGCTAAATAACTGAATTTGGCATTGAACTTTGAATCTTCCAACCTTCACATTCAGCTTATGTTATCCTAGTAATGGTACCCAGGCTTCATGTGTGCTAGCACTCTTCGAACTGAGCCACATTGCTAGACCTTATTTACTTGCCTTTCAGAGTTGTGAACATGGATTGCATCCCACTTCCTGTTGATACTCCTTTCTGTCCATCTTGTGGCAGCCACAGATTACTGTAGCATATGGTAATTATTAAAATTGGATACTCTGATTCGTCTATGTTAATTTTCAAAGTTATCTTGGCTTTTATAGGTAATTTTCTTTTCATATGCATTTTGTGACATATACATACATGCATGCATATTTATATAAATAGATATATACACCATGATGGAAAAACGTTCTTGGCTTTCATTAGAATTGCAATAAATCTACATATCACTTTGGAGTAAACTGACACTTTGACAGTGAATTGAGATTTCCAGTTCGTGATACGTCTGCTCCACTTACTTAGTGTTCTTATTTCTTTAACAATATTTAGAAATTTTCAGCATATGCATTCAGTAATTGTATTGATGGATCTATTCCTAAGTATATAATTTTAGAACAATTATAGAAGCCATAGTTTTTTAATATTTGATGATCATTGTTAGTGTAAAGAAATGAGATTGCTTCTACCTCTTGGTTTTATATGAGTATTATTGGTGAATTCACTTACTAATTCTTATTTTCATATATTATTTTTAGTATATTCCATGTAGAAAATTATATCATTTTCTAATAAGAATAGTTGCATCTCTTCCTTCCTTGTCTAGTTGAGTTGTGTATTTTTCTTTTTTATTTCTTTAGCGGGGATTTTCCATTTGTTGCTAAATACTGTCAGAATTGACTAATGAGGCCTTTCACAACTGTACCCCACTTTAGAAATAAAGAGTTTAGCCAGGCGTGGTGGCACACGCCTTTAATCCTAGCACTCAGGAGGCAGAGGCAGGCGGATCTTTGTGAGTTCAAGGCCAGCCTGGTCTACAAGAGTGAGTTCCAGGACAGCTGTGGCTACAGGGAGACCCTGTCTCAAAAAGACCAAAAAAAAAAAAAAAAAAAGAAATAAAGAGTAATCTTCACCACTATTAATATTGTCACCAGTTGGTTTTCTGTAAATGCACATTGTCAAGCTAAAATAATCTTCATTGACAAATTTTGTCTGGATGGATATTAAACTTGGTCAATGATTTTCTGCATCGATTGATATAATCAAATGTTTATTCTTCTGTATGTTATTAATGTCAACTCAAGATTCTATGGGAAACATGACCAGGAGGCTCCTATGGCCCACCCTGAAGACCATTAGGAAGAAAGAGCAAATATTTCAGTCTGAAGACTATCAGGTAATAGCATTTTCTATCAGGAGAGGATCAAACCTGTGTTCTATATAAGCCATCAACTGATGAGATGAAGTCCACTTATGTTAGGAAGAGCAATCTGCTTTAGACAGTCCATCTATCTCATCTAAAAATCACACTCACAGTAACACACATAATGATGCCTAGTCAAATTATGGGGCTCCACATGGCCCTTATTCTCTCCTGTATAGGATGCTGTTGGTTTATTACATTTTGCATAGTGAGTGTCTCATCAGACAATATTGTCATTTTCTTGCTTTAAGCTATCAGACATTCCAAATAACTCAATAGGAAAGTTGAGCCAACTGCATTGCTGTTCTTCCTTTATCCCCAGAGTTCCAGCTCTTCTTTTGGTATCATTTTCATTTGTCTAAAGAACATCTCATTGGCAATTCTTAGCAGGAGCAGGGAATGAATTATGTTCACTAACCATGAACTGTGTCTTTATTTCATACTGAATGATATTTTACTGTATATAGAATTTCTTCCTGTTACTTTAAAAGTGCTGTGTCACTCCCTTCTGGACTAGTTTCTAATGAGAACTGTTTCATTTGAATAATTGTTCTTTTCTAAGCCTTTTGCCTGGCTTCTTTCATTTTTTTCTTTATGTTTTCATCCATCTTATTATGATATTTCTTAGCATCGATTTCTTTTGTTTTGTCCTGTTTGGGATTTACTAAGCTTCTTAGCTCTGGATTGATTTCTTTTGTCAATGTGAGGAAGTTTTCCATCTTATTTCTCCACTGTCTTTTATAGCTCTATATTCTGTCCTTGTGCTCTAAAGAAAGCCATGCTAGACCTCTTGATATTCTCCCCTCTAATGCTTACACTGGAGAATCTTGATCTGTATTAAAGCTCACTTTATTCCCTGTATTCCCTCTTTCATGTCCATTCTGTTATTAAGCCCATCCAGTTGATTTAAAAATTTTTGTTATTGACTTTATCATTGTAAGGTTTCCATTTTATTTTTTCCTCTTACATTTTTACTGAGATTTGCTAAGTGTCAGTTTTGGCTTTTCAAATTTTACAATAGCTGCTTGAAGTCCTTGTCAGATAAACTGTACCTATGTCACTTTTGGTTCTTCTTTTTTATGACAGTTAATGTTTTCCTAATTCCCTGTATGATGAGGGATTTTGGGTGAATTAGATACCCAGAAATAGAAATATATAAAAGCACAATAATAAAAATAATTTTCCTTTCAAAATCAGTATACATCCATTACAGAAGAAATGTCTTTTTCTAATTTTTTATTTTTATTTTTTAACAATAAGTAGTAAGTTATGAGTACAAGCATCCTTTATGTAAAACCAATTTGCAAGCAGCTATGCCCAAACCCACACAGCCTAAGGCTCCCACCATCCAGCTGGTGGGGCTTATATGTACAATCATGTTGATCAAATAAGTGTCCAGACTGTGTTGCTGTAGTTTCACAATTCACCCCAATTACAGCCCTTACATTCTACCATGCCCCCTCTCCTGCAGATTGTTCCCTAGGCTTAGAAAAGGGGCACAGGTGGATGAGAAGCAAAACAGTCTACTTTCTCTGGAGATGTCGTTTTGGAGTCTGATCAGTTCTGGCTGTTTCCTTTCATGGGTTGACAGTTTGTCCAGGAATAACTTTTCAATCCTACTAATGAAGCACAAGCAATTAGATATATAGGTATTTAAACAGTACTAATTATTATTGTAGGTTACTTTGGTATAGACACAGATGTTTGGATGGTATGTTAATCAATAAATTACGATTTTTCTGTAAAATATGACAGGGTCTTACTGTGGCATACAACATATATATAGGCATATTTTGGAGCAATACAAATGGGAGGGAACAACAATGACAAAAGGAGTGGGTCAAAGAACTGACTGGAACAGTTAACTTCTGCCCAAACAATAGACCTCTGCAGAGAAAAACTCTAAAAAGACTGAGAAAAAGATGCAAGACATGTATGGCAAAATGCATGAATTGGGGGGGGGTGGGGATATGGAAAAGGGAGTGTGTCTAAATTGGACTGAGAAATAATGTATGAAATACACAAAACATCAATAAAAATATTTTTTAATCAATAAAAATACTTTATAACAAAAAAAGCTAAGCACAGTGATGTGTCCTTGTAATCTCAGTATTGAGAAAGTGAGGACAATTGGAGCTCTGGGGCTCAGTGGCCAGCCACCCTAGACTAGTCAGTTAGTTTTAGGCAGGTGAGAGACCCTATTTCCTAGGAAGTAGATGGTGTTACTGAGGATAACTCCCATGGTTAGCTTACACACACACACACACACACACACACACACACACGCAGCACACATGTACACACACATGCAAAATCATACACACATACATAATAAATAAGCCAATGAAGAAGATTGTATAAGAAATCATAAATACCTGGCAAGTATATACATGGCCTTCTTATGACTCAATGTGATCCTTGGGTGGAATTTTTAATATTTGATAAATCCGTTAGACTGAAACTTTTTTTTTCAGACTGCATCTGACATTTTATTTCTACATAATTAATTTGATGTTCTCAGGCCTACACTTTCTCAATTATAGATTTTAATTCTCTAATTGCAACGGTAGTGTCCTCTTAGTCACCCCTTTTCTCATGTTGATCCCCTTCTTTCAATTGTGTTGCCTTTGAGTCATCCTCTTTCCTTTGGAATATCTACTGTCATTTTATTTCTCAGCCAAGGAGTTCTCTTACCAATTTTGCCCTGCTACATATTCTCCTATACTGAGGTTTCCAGAAAACTTCAGATATATTCTGCGTCCCATGATAAATTGCTCCTCTGAATATGGAAATGTTATGGGTTCATAATAGTTTCCATTGGCCCCTGTTATCACTGTTTGCTTTGTCCCAGGACAATGATGTTTGTAGAAAGTGATGGTTTTGACATTTTATTTAGAGGGCAAGTTTGATGTAGCATAGTCTCCATCCCAGTCCCATCTTCTAGATATCCAGAATTATTACTGGTAAATCAGTTGGACTTGAAAAATAAAGGATATGCCAGTGGGGGCTTTGGTTCCAAGTAACATAATACTCAAGAATTTTAAAGATTCAAAATGGATGTTTCAGGCCTAGTAACAGAGCCTATGGCTGTACTTCCTGTCTCTCTCTTAGCACTTCCCACTTCTCTGAATCCATTTAGTCTTCAGAATTGAGTTTTCCTTATAGCTGCAGAGATTGAATACACAGAAAAGCTCGAAGATTTTTTTTCTCAAGATCAAATTAAAGTCCCTGGCTTCCTTCACATGAGATCACTTTAACTTGTGTTCTAAGATGTAGGTCATCAAGGCTGTCTTGAGAATCTCTAGACTTCATGTCCCACATGGTGGTTTCCTAGGGTCAAATCCACACAAGCATGCCCACTATGAGAGTAGACCTCTGACACTCTGGCAGCAGAATATTTCTCCTTCCAGCCACTGTTCCCATTTACACATCCCCTTGTTTGTAGAGACTGATCTCCTCATAGAAGGTGGTGGGGGATGCAATTTATCATCTAGGCAACATCCTCTTGGCTTCAGGTAATGAATCAAAGGTTTGTCATTAATTGTTTTCCTGAATCCAAGATGATCAATCTTGTAGGTGGCAGAACTTTAATCCTGGTAAGAACTTTCATCCTAACAGTAAGATATCTTTTAGGGTCAATTTCAATTCTGTTGATTTGTTAGAAGCTTATCTAGGTGCTAGTCATTTGAACCACGGGTGTTTCAATTTTTCAAACTGTAATTTTATATCCAGCTATTCTTATTTATGTACTTAGTGATTTCATATTCCATAAAGTATCCAAAATTGATGAAAATAATTTAAAATACCTTCCATGAATATGAAGCTCCTTTATAGATGAAAGTACATTTTAATTAATAATATTATATAATAAAAAAGCACAAATACTGTAAACTAAGCATTATGAGTAGATCAGAGAATATTACTATTGGTAGGAACTCTATTATGTCAAATGGAGCATTGTTTGTCTCCAAACCAGCACACTAAGGAAATATAGTATTGTTAGTTTCAAGTCTCTAGCCACATTATTCCAAAAAAATGTTTAATATGTTTATGGTATCAAATACTCAATGACTGTTCTATAGGGAGTTATAAACACTATTGTGACTTCCTTATCAGTATTTATATAGAAAACAGAATTGAGGCTGGAGAGATGGCCTAGCGGTTAAGAGTGCCGACCGCTCTTGCAGATGACCCAGGTTCGATCCCCAGCACCCACATGGTGGCTAAGAACCATCTGTAACTCCAATTCCAGGAGAACTCTAGTTCCAGGGGAATCTGAGACCCTCTTCTGACCTCCGCGGCATTGCACGACAAGGGTGCACAAACCTACATGCAGACAGTACATTCATACACATACAAAAATAAATAGAATTAAAAAAAAGAAAGCAGAATTGTGAGAAATTTATAGGGTTCTTTTTTTCTTATAGCATGTCTTAATGTAGATTGAAATCATTGAAAGGTCATAATTAGAGCCTGAAGAGCTGGCTCAGCAGTTAGGAGCACTAACTGCTCTTGCAGAGGATGGGGTTTGGTTCACAGAACCCACATAGCAGCTAGCAGCCATGATTCACTTCAGTTTCTGGGTATCTGGCACTCTCTTCTGGATTTCAAGGGCATTGCATGGCATAGGTACACTTACATGCAGGCAAAATATTCTTACACATAAAATAAAAATGAATGAACAGAAGAGAAAGATCATAATTATAAATATGGGGATATGGTTCAGTCAATAAATTGCTTGCCTTGTACACACAAGCACATGATTTGATTCCCTAGCACTATATAAAGGCTAGTTGCCTTTAATCCTAGCACTGGGAGGCAGGGAGGCAACGGGCGGGATCTTTGTGAGTTCGGCAAGCTGGTCACAAGTGGTTCCAGGACAGCTTGGGGCTACAGGGAGACCCTGGTCTCGAAAGACAAAAAAAAAAAAGCGTAGCATTAACATTGTAGCTTACCTTTTGACTAGGGATTTGGTGCTTAGCACTGTCCTGTTTATAATGTTGAATCCTTTAATCGGCTCTAGAAATTTAACTTACTCTTATTTTCAACTTTGTAATTATGTATATGGATGGAGGGCTGGCATTAATATTTTAGTAATATAAAATTAAGCAAAAAATGTGACTAAACATATTTTTGGAATTAACTATACAGTTTTTTTTCAGAGGTCATAATTTGGGTATTAGGTGACTGACTATATAAGGCAATTTTGGGCAATACAAATGAGGAGGGAACAACAATGACAAAAGGATAGTGGTCAGAACTGACTGAAGACAGTAATTCTGCCCCAAACAATAGCATCTGAGAGAAAAACTTCTAAAAAGACTGAGAAAAAGATGCAAGGCATGTAAATGTATGGCAAAATGCATGATTTGGGGAGGGGTGGGGATATGGAACAAGGGCAGTGTGTCTAACAATCGGACTGAGAACATATGTTATGAAATACCAAAACATCCAGATAAAATATTTGCTTTAATAAAATATCATAACAGAAAAAATCAGATCCCAGCATGACGCACAAGTGAGGGTGTGCCTGTAATCTCAGTATGGGGGGTACAGTAGGGGCTCTCGGGGCTCAGTGGCCAGCCACCCTAGACTAGTCAGTTAGTTTTAGGCAGGTGAGAGACCCTATTTCCTAGGAAGTAGATGGTGTTACTGAGGATAACTCCCATGGTTAGCTTACACATACACACACACACCACACACACACGCAGCACACATGTATACACACATGCAAAATCATACAACATACATAATAAATAAGCCAATGAAGAAGATTGTATAAGAAATCATAAATACCTGGCAAGTATATACATGGCCTTCTTATGACTCAATGTGATCCTTGGGTGGAATTTTTAATATTTTGATAAATCCGTTAGACTGAAACTTTCAAATTATCTGTTTATTTCTTCATGTAGATTTCCAACAGCACTTTGTGGCCTTTAATCCAACATTGCAGTCACCTGAGGTAATGGTTTTACTTCTACTAAATTACATTTGAGGAAGTAGAAGTTCGGGGGGGGGGGTAAAATGCTTTGCTGAAAGCCAAACAGCCAATGGAATGACAGAGAAAAGACTCAAACACAGGTCTTCTGATTCCATGTTAGCAAATCGGGTATTTTTTTTTTAATTTTTTTTATTAATTTTATTTATTTCTGTATGTGTATGAATGTACTGCCTGATGCAAGTCTGTGCACCCGTGTCGTGCAAAGCCGCGCAGGGGTCAGAACGGGGTCTCGGATTCCCTTGGAGCTGAGCTTCTCTGTGAATTGAGTTTCAGACGGTCTTCGCCGCCATGTGGTGCTGGGGGATCGAACCCGGGTCTTCTGTAAGAGCAGTCGGTGCTCTTAACCGCTAGGCCATCTCTCCAGCCCAAATCGGGTATTTTTGGCACTTATGATGCACCAGGCTGGGACTGAGGATGAACAGTTCAGCAAGTGGGATGCAATGCCTGCTCTCTAAGAGCCGGAAGGAAGAACAGATGTACAAAAGCATTGTTTCTATGACTCAGCTTGTGCCCTTGACCTTCATCCTGGTGACATCAGCAGGCTTAGAGCATATAGCCGAGGAGAGCAGAAATGCTAAGTAGGAATAAATGCTCTGGACACACCTCCCAGGTCCTTCAAAATCATGTGACATATTTTCCTAGAAGTACAGGTTTTGGGAGAAACCTCCATGAGAAGGACTGAAGAATCCATCATTATGGGGAATTTCTCAGCCTCTTGGAAAAGTCAGGAAGAAGAGAGGACAGTGTGTTCACCCACGGGACCATGACAGTTAATGTGTTTGGTTATTCTTGCTTATATTAGGAAAAAGTGGTGATGACAAGACATGACTGTGATTGTGAAAGATTTTTAAATATGAAATATTTGAATATTTTTTTTTAATTTTATCGTATGAGTGTATTGTCTGAATGTGTGTAAGTGTACCCATGTCCTGCAGTGCCCAAAGTGGTAGGAAGAGCATGTTGTGTTCCCCCAGGCACTGATGGCTGTTAGCCACCATATGGGTACTGGGAATCGAATCTGGGCCCTCTGCAAGGGCAGCCACTGAGCCATCTCTTTGATGGCTTTGAATATTTGACTATTTGATCTTTGAAATATTTTAAATGCTGGGAAGCAATGAATCTTATTGACAATGCTGCTGGGGCTCATTTTACCTAATGTGATAAAGTCATCAGCACTTAACCCAGAAGTGAATCCATGGGGTTGATGACTATGAAGAAGGCCAGGATGACTGATTTGAAAACAGTCATTTTTGTTTTATTTGTGGTTGATAAATAACAAAATCATACTTCAAATAAAATCCCATGTGAAACTCAGCATGTAAAACAGATGAAAGAGGGGTTCCTCTCCTTGAATGAATCCACCTATGTTTTAATCTGTTTTCTTTTATTATAACAAAACACCTCAGACCTGGTTATTTATATGTTAAAAAAGTGATTTGCTTCACTGTTCTGCTAGTTGGGAAGTGGAAGAGCCTGGCACCTGCACCTGTTAGGGACTTCCTCACATTCTCATGTCAGCGGCATCACCTTGTGAGACAGAGTAAATATGCCTTCTTGCCCTCTTCCTATAAAGCCACTAATGTCAGGCTGGAGAGATGGCTCAGCAGTTAGGAGCACTGACTGCTCTTGCAGAGGACCTGGGTTTAATTCCCAGCCTCATATGATGGCTAACAACCAACTATAACTCTAATTTCAGGGGAATCTGATGCCTTCTTCTGATCTCCGTGGGCATTGCAGGACAAACACACACATGCAGGCAACATGCTCATACACATAAAAAAATAAACATAGTTTTTTTTTTTAAAGCAACTAATATTATGTAATGGAGTGAGGCCACACTTAGGACATCAGTTAGTCCTAACCAGTTCTTAACATCTCACCTTCGGACCCAATCAAGGTATAAATTTGGGGACTAAGTTTCCAACATAGATACTTCTTCTGGACATAGTCAAACCATACCAAATCATACTGTGTCACTGATTTCACATGCTCCCTAAAGCAAGGTTTGAAACTGGCGAGACTGGTTCTGCCAACTCAGAGGGTCAGAGATCCCAAGACTCTACAAAATAATAGATTAAGGCTGCCTCTCTGCTAGACCACTGCAGGCCAGCTTCTTAGCAAGTGCTAATGCTTTACCCTTCTGATTCTTTTGTCACTTTCAGTGTTTCAAATGCAGATAAAGCAGAAGGACTCTGGGAGCTATGATTAAAAGGAAAATAAAGAGCAGTTCACAGGAATGACTCCTCCCAAGAAAAGAGCCAGCAATCCTCCAGCAACAGTAATAGTAATCCCAAACCCACTACTGCATCTAATTGAAATATTGATTCTTCTGTTATGTCTCTAACTTCAAATTCCAGGGCAGAGAGCCCCCACCATGGAGACACCCCCTTCACAGCTCACAGCTCAGAGCACACAGTATTTCCTCAACATTAAGCTTCCCCGGGCTTTCATTTCAATTAGTCTAAAAAAAAAAAAGCCTAAGCAGTAAAGCATTGTCCAGAAGATTCCAGTCAGTGTTTTATGGCCTGAAATCGTTCTCAGGCTTAACTATTTCATAGCGAAAGTGGAGATTCTGCAGGAAAGAGATGCTTCTTCCTTTTAGGTAGGAAGCTAAGGAGAAAAGAAGCAGAATCTATTTATTTTTTCAATGATTTATCCAATATGTTTGTATTACCCAATCTCATTTACAGCATTATTTTTTTAAACAAGCACCCAATTTATAATAAGAAGTTATCACATAGTCAACTTTTGCTATTCTTGTATTTTCATTTAGATTCCAAGAGCAACAAAATCCCTTGACATTATTATCTCCTGTGAATACTAATTATGTCACCACAACTGTGTGTCTGCTAATCTTCCAGAAATAATGTGAGAATTACTGGGACGCGATGGGAGAAGAATGGAATTAGAAAACTATTTGTGAATTTGTCAAAACTACCAGCTTTCTAACAGTGGTAAAAAGTGCACATCCAAAAATGATTTCATAAAGAAGCAAATTACCACAAGGAAGATAAATGATGATTCTTAATACCACACTTTGAGCATAGAACAACCACCCAGGCAAGGCAGCTTTCTGCAAGTTCTTTCATCCTTACAAGAACCCAGGATTTTATCTCAAAGACCAGTCTCAACTCATATAAGGCTAATTTTAATCATGTTTAATAGGTCCAGTCCCTAGGAGAATAAGAATAAAAATGAAAATCTTCCCAGTAGGGTGGAGAGTACACATCCTCTATGTACCGAGACCTAAAGTATCTGTGTGATGGAAGGAGATATTCACTAAGCACACTGACAAATATATCTGTTGACTGTGTGAGAATCCTGTGCTTTACTCATCCAGAGCTGAAAGCAGTGGCATCATGATTGACTATACTTTAAGCCATCTTCTTAAGCTGCCCATTTTGCAGAGGAATATGAGGGCCACTAGGTGAGTGGGTCTACCAAGGTGCCTACATGATCACAGAGAGCTGAGCCACAATGGTTAAGCTCTGTTCAACTCTGCTGCAGAATATAACTCACATCACCTTCAAAACCGAGATGCAGGTATTTTTGCCTCTACCTTGTGATCTCTACAGTGGCCCAGGTAACATTTCTTTCTAGCCCCCAAATGCAGGCTCCTACTGGCCCCAGTGATCCCAGTCTAGCCCACCCTGATCTCTTCACAGAAACATTAAATTCAACTATGCTTAAACCCTTTTCTCTATCTCTGACACGTGCCCTCAAATTTATGATCTATAGCACTGCTGAACTGCATGTACACACACACACACACACACACACACACACTTGCACACACACACAATGCTGGTGTACATCTCAGCCTATATTGAGGTTTCCTTTGATTGGATTCAACTCCCATCCACCTGGCTGTTTCTGTTCTAAGTCACTGTTACCCTCTGCACCTTCTCCTCTTCATTCTTCTCTCTATTCTCAGACCTAGTTAGGATTCTATATGTTTCTGATCCACACCCAACTTTCTGTCCTTATCCCTGTACTGTATTCAAAGACATCACATGAACCCCTACCATGGATGCTGTGGTTTGAATATCAAATGTCCCCAATAAGCTTGTGTGTTTGAAGACTTGGTCCTCAGTTGGTGATGCCATTTGAGAAGGCTATGGAATCTTTAGAAGGTGGAGCTTTGTGAGAGGAAGTACATCCCTGGGAGCAGGCTCTGGCCACACAGGCACCCTGGTCTCTCTCTCTCCCTCTCTCTCTTTCTCTTTCTCTCTCTCTCCTTTCTCTTTCTTCCACCCTTGGGCCTCACACTCCTGCTGTCATGCCTTCCCCCTCCATGGTGGACTATATCCCCTCTGAAACTATTAGCCAAAATAAACCCTTTCCTCCTTATGTTGCCTTTGTCATAGTATTCTATCACAGCTACACAGAAAAGTAGCTAATACAGTAGTCTCTCATATTCAATTGAGCTTCACTTCTCTCCACTCCTTTAATCAATAAGCACACAGGTGTCACATGAAACTGCATCTGTTGACTTATAAATATTGACATGAGTAGGTGACAGGCAGTTAGGGAGTGTTTATACAACCTTCCTGCATCTCTAGCATCAATTACCCCATCTCTTTTTAGCTCTGTGAATTATTGCAAATACATTGCACCTGTGTTCTTTCTGCTCCTCTCTCAAGATCAAAACAGAAGCTCTGACACAACTTTCTGATGTTTAAAACTTGATGTTAGCTAAGGGCCGCAATGTGTTTTGCTTTAAAGAGCTCCATCACTGGACTAAAAAAAGCTGTATCTAAGAATGAAATTCTTAATTGTGTTTGGGATGAAATATATAAATAAATAGGACACATTAATATTTTATTAATAGCAGTGGCTACCTTCTAGAACAGTGTGTGCATTGCCAAACGCAGCTGCTTGTAGTCTAAGTATCTTTTTATGTCTGTTTCCCACACTTGATTCCAGGCTAATTGCCTGATTCAAATCGCGTGGCCAGAACCCAGCATTGTAGCTGGCACACGATAAAAATTTAATACTTTTTGAATGAAACATTTATACAGTTTCATGGAACAATGGCTAAATTTAACCCCTTTTTGTATCATCCCTGGATGAAAGGCCATCCACACTTAAATTCAGCTCATATGCCACCACCACTGATGTTTGTATCCATTGATTCCCACTTGATGTATTGTATATATCTGCCCTGTCACACCAGAGCAGAACAACTCACATCTCTCTTCTAGGTATGTAAGGCAGTGATTACTTCTCTATTACATCTGTTTATCAAGAATGATGCTTCTCTGCTCCTTTGACCATCTTCAGATTCTAGCACTGGGGCATTTTCTAAGCATATCCTCCAGTGGTCCATCTCCCACTGTAACTGTGCCATCCAAACTCTACACTGCATTGCCTGGGATATCTGTTTAGAGTAGAACACAGAGGAGGGTCACTTCCTTTGATGTTGATTCCATGCCTTTATTTATGAGATATAGGTACATCAGCTCTTATAATAAATATTAAACTGTATTAACAATGCCTCACCCACTCCTATTTCTTGTTTCAAAAAGACACAGTCCTCCTTCTATGGTTAATTCTTCCCATGTGACTCTTAGCCCCATCGTGTTCTGTCCCATGAAAGGTTTCATACCATAACTTTCCACCCTTTTATTTTTTAGGCAACCCCTTCCTGTCAACAGTTACCTCCCAGTAGCTTCAAAAGCACTTGAGTGCCCTCATCACACATGTACAATAGCAAAGGTACACATGTGTACATCTTCCATACTATGTTTGCAAACTTCTCTCACCTTATCTTCCCAGGTCTCCAATGACTTGGTTTTGCTAAATCCAAAGGACATTCTAGCCTTCACTTTTTACTTCTTTGCTGTATATTCCTTTCAGTGCTGTCTTTCCTAGATCCTATCACATTATTCGTTCCAAACTCCCTCCATTCTATCTCTGACCACTTCTTTCATTTTCTAGGTGGGTTCCTCTTTGTCAACCCATCCTCTAAGTGCCATGTTCTCTGGACCTGAATTTTCACTCTTCTCTTCTCACTCTACTGTTCTTTATGGAGGATATCACCTCTCGTGTTATTTTTTTTAATAATTTTATTTACTCTTGAGAATTTCACACATATACACACGAAATATCACATCTAATCCCTATTTCTCTGCTCCAACTCCATCCATATCTCCATAACACATCCCCCCTTCCAACTTTATGTCTTCTTTTAAAAAACATATTCTGGGCTGGGTGTGGTGGCACATGCCTTTAATCCTAGCACTTGGGAGGCAGAGGCAGGTGGATCTTTGTGAGTTCAAGGCCATCCTGGTCCTCAGAGTAAGTTCCAGGACAGCTGGTGTACAGGGAGACCCTGTCTCAAAAAGACCAAAAAAAAATATTCTGATGTCTTATCGGTGCTCCCCAAATGGGCATGGGTATGGGGCCATCCTTGAGTGTGGGAAACCTATGGGTGGCCACAACCTCAAAGAATGATTCTCTCTCCCTCAGCAACTATCAACTGCCACCTACACACAGTCAATATGTCTCAAATCTTATCTCAATTCCAGATCTGTTTCCTAAACTCTACAATTTAAAAAGAAAGTGACAGTACGTTTGCCATCTGTCCTCTGCGCGGCAATGCCAGAAGCCCTCTGCTCTCTGCTTCTCTCTCTCTTTCTCTCTCTCTCTTTTATCTCTCTTCTTATCCTCATCTTCTTTTTCCTCATCTTTCAACATCAACATGAATCACATAGCATACTCCAAGAGGCTTACAGTTAAAATGAGGTGCAGACACAAACAACTGACTTGAGGATCAGTTGGAATTTCTTGAGATGCAGTTGGACAGTGGTCTGATTTCAACTGCATCACTGTCATCAAACACTTCTCGTTGGGCCCTGGGCCTTGCCCATGGAACACATTTCAAGCACACTGAAAGTCTTTGGATCACTTTTCAGTTATGAGAGCAGCTCCACTGAGCTCTTTGTGGCTTGCCTCCATGAATTTAAAAGACAGATTTGTTGAAAATCAAATTAAATTCTCACCCAACTTTGATCTCCCTGTCCACACGCTGCCCCAGATTAGGCTTGATCTCTAGACCATAGATCCACACCAAGGGGAAGGGACAAGCTATGAACTGTTTCTTTATTTTCAGCCTCTCAGCCTTTGTGGCTTCTGTTTGAGTTCCTTCATCTGGGAGAGCACCTATAAGTCACTGAGTGCCTTTAGGCCAATAACAACCATCACTCGGCCTCACTTGTTTCACAAAATTGACACTGTAGTAGGAAACAAACAAACGAAAAAAGATCCTTCCAAATTTAATCTTGCAAAATTCTCAGATTCTTCTTTTGATGATTCCCAGCTGATTACTTTTCCCATTGTCTTGATAATTTTGACTCCCCAAATCTGTTTATCTATGAGCTCATAAAAATCAGTAGATGTGGGCTGGAGAGATGGCCTAGCAGTTAAGAGCACTGACCACTCTTACAGAGGACCCGGGTTCGATCGCCAGCACCCACATGGCAGCTGAGAACCGTCTGAAACTCCGATTCCAGGAGAACTCCAGTTCCAGGGGAATACAAGGCCCTCTTCTGACCTCCGAGGCATTGCACAACACGGGTGCACAAACCTACACGCAGACAGTACATTCATACACATACAGAAATAAATAAAAAAATATATATTTAAAAAAATCAGTAGATGTATTAGGAAAGTTTTAAAGTAATGCAAGACATAAAGAGGATGTGGCAGTATCCTTATGTTTCCAAAGAGGAACATGAATGAAGTGTCTGGTTAGAGCTCACCCCTCCCAAAGCTGAGAAGGTTAATGCAACATTTGTCATCCCATGCCACAAGTGGGTCACATGTTTTTTTTGAAGCCAATTTTTTATTGAAGCATAGGGCATTTCATTACCTATACATTTCCCAATCAATTCTAGACCAATTCCCCTTCCTTGCCCCCCACCCCACCAGAGCTCATGCATTCTGCCATACATGTTTCTCAAATTTTTCTCAGTCTCTTTTAAATTTTTTGATGCAGAACTTTACCATTTCGGGCAGAAGTTCACCTTTTCAGTAAGTTCTTTGACCCAGTCATTTTTTGTTGTTGTTGTTGTTGTTGTTCCTTCCAATTTGCATCACATCAGGGCCTGGAGAGATGGCATATCAGTTAAAGAGAGCCAACTGCTCTTGCAGAGGACCTGGGTTTGATTCTGGGCACCCCCGTGGCAGCTGAGAACTGTCTAACTCCAGTTCCAGAGGAATCCAATTTGCATCACTCCAAAATATGCATAGATTTATGTAACAGATATATCAAGATTATGATATCATAGGCTTTAGCATCTTCAGCTTATGATTTCTTTTTTTTATGGTTTTCTTTATTAGACTGAAAGATGTCATGTCATGTTGACCTTAAGGAATTGTTTGAAGACTCCTCCTTGGCAAGCCCAAACTACCATAAGTCCTGCCCTTATGCTCCATACTGGGGTCTTCCCTTCCCTTGGTCACCAAATGAGGTCCAGTAAGCACCGTGTCCTATCTTGATCTTCCTGTACTGGCCTCTGTGATACAGCCTGGGTAGTCCAACAATGGCAGCCTATACTCTGAAGAGGCTGAAACCCCAGTATTTGCTCCGTCCACAGCTGGATGTCTCAGCAGTCCCCATCTGGCACTGAAGGTTTGGAGGATTCTTGAAGAGACATGAGTCTTCAGTCCATATTGGAAGGTTGAAAAGCTGTGTCTCATGTCTTTGAAGGAAGGCAAAAGCAGCGGCAGCCACAGGGTAGCTGCACTTGCCAGGAAGAATTGAAGACAGGTAAAACAATAGAAACTCTTGGGGATTTTAATTGGGATTGCATTGAATCTGTATATTAATTTGGGTAGAATGGACATTTTTACTATATTAATTTTTTCCAATCCATGAGAATGGGAGGTCTTTCCATCTTCTGATGTCTTCTTCAATTTCCTTCTTCAGGGGAAGGGGTTTAAAATTTTGTTGTAGAGATCTTCGGTGTCTTTGGTTAGGTTTGTTACTAGGTATTTTATTGTTTTTGAGGCTATTGTGAGTGGGAAGGTCTCCTTGTATTATTTTTTCAGTTGATTGTTGTTGGTGTCAAGAAGGGCTACTGAGTTTTCTAGGTTAACTTTCTATTTGCCACTTTACTGAAACTCTTAATTGCTTCTAGGAGTTTTCTGGTGGAGTTTTTAGTATGCCTTAGATAAACTATCATATCTTCTGCAAAAAGGGATAACTTGACTTCCTCTTTTCCAATTAGTACTCCTTTAATTTCTTTTTCTTGCCTTATTGCCCTAGCAAGTGTTTCAAGCAGTATATTGAAGAGGAGTGTCAAGAGGGGCAGATTTGCTGAGTTGCTACCTTTAAGGGGAATGCTGCTGACTTTTCTCCACTTAGGATGATGTTGGCTGTGGGTTTCTTGTATATGGCTTTGATTACATTGAGGAATGATACCTCCAGTCCAATTCCCTCTAGGACTTTAAGCATGAGGGGATGCTGGATTTTGTCAAAGGTTTTTTCAGCATCAGTTGAGAAGATCGTGTGTTTTTTGTCTTTCGATCCATTTATGTGTTTTATGATATTTATTGATTTTCATATGTTGAACCATCCCTGAATCTCTGGTATGAATCCAACTTGGTTATAATGGATGATCTTTTTGATGTGGGTCTGTATGCAGTTTGCAAGTATTTTGTTGAGAAATTTTGCATCTGTGTTCATTAATGAGATGGGTCTATAGTTCTCATTTTTGGTTGTATCTTTGCCTGGTTTTGGGTATTAGAATGATGCTGGCTTCATAGAAGGAATTTGAGAGATTTTTTCCCCTGCTTGTATCCTTCTGAACAGTTTTAGTAATAATGGTTGTAAGTCTTCTTTAACTGTTTTATAGAATTCTGCTGTGAAACCATCTGGGCCTGGGCTTTTTTTAGTTGGGAGGTTTCTTATTACATTTCCAATTTATTTATATGTTATTTGTCTGTTTAAGCTGTCAGTCTTTCTTCTTGGTTAAGCTTTGGTGATTCTCAGGAGTTCAGATATTCATCCATTTCTGTTAAGTTTTCAAACTTAGTAGAAGATAGGTTTTGAAACATTCCTGTATGATTGTCTGGATCTTTTCGTTGTCTGTTGTGATATTCCCCCTTTCATCGTGAATTCTATTGATTTGGAATCATTCTTTCTTTCTTTTGGTTAACTGGGCTAGAGGTCTATCAATCTTGTTTATTCTTTCAAAGAACTAACTTTTGGATTCATTGATTTTTTTTTTTTTTGTATTGTTTTCTTTGTTTCTTTTTCATTGATTTTCTGCTCTTATTTTTGTTATTTCTTCCTGTCTGTTGCATTTAGTGTTCATTTGTTGTTGTCTCTGGAGTGTTTTTAGCTACAGTGTTAGAGCGTTTATTTGTGCTCTTTCTAGTTGTCCTCTTTTTTTTTTTTTTATGTAGACACCTAGGGCTATAAACTTCTCTCTTAAGACTGCTTTGAAAGTATAGTATCCTATAGGTTTTGTTGTGTTGTATTGTCATTGTCGTTTAGTTCCAGGAAGACTTTTATTTCTGTCTTCATTTTTTCCTTGACCCATTCATTATTCAGGAGTGTGTTGTTTAGTCTTCATGTGTTCTTGTAGATAGTAGGGCTTATCCTAGTGTTGATATTGAGCTTTAGTGTGCTGTGGTCTGATAGAATGCATGAAATTATTTCAATCTTTTTGTATTTGTGGAGGATTTTTTCTGTGACCCAGTTTGTGGTCGATTTTGGAGAATGTTCCATGGGTGCTGAGTAGAAAGTATATTCTCTGGTATTTTGGTGGACTATTCAATAGATGTCTGTGAGGTCCATTTGGTGTATCATATCGTTCAGTTCAGATGCCCCACTGTTTATTCTTTGTCTGACTGACCTATTCAAAGGGCTCAGCAGAGTATTGAAGTCCCCTAATATGAGTGTACTGGGGTTAATCTGTGCCTTGTGGTCCTGGAGAATTGTCTTTATAAAGTTTGGTGCACCAGAGTTTGGTGCATGTATATTCATGATTGTGAAATCTTCATGGTTAATTGTTCCTTTGATAAAGATGTAATGGCCCTCTTTGTCTCTTCTGATTACTTTTACTTTGAAATCTATTTTGACTGATATTAAAATAGCAACTCCTGCTTGCTTTTTTGGTACCATTTGCTTGGAATATTTTTTTTCCATCCTTTCACCTTAAGTTGGTGCCTATCCTTGAGAGTGAGATGGGTTGCTTGTAGACCGCATATAGATGGGTTGTTTCCTAATCCATTCCCCCAGTCTATGTCTTTTGACTGGGGAGTTTAGTCCATTAATATTTAAGGTTATAATTGAAAGAAGTGTGTTGCTTCCTTTTTATCAATTTTCATTTTTGGCCTAGGTTTCTACTTCTGCAGTTATGCTTTTATTAATTTCTCTTCCTAGGTGCATGGGGATAGTTGCTCCTCTCCTTTGTCCTTTGAATTGCTTCAAGTATTCTCTGAAAGGTTGATTTTCTGGGCATGTATTCTATCATCTTGTTTATGTCATGGAAATTTTTCTTTCTCCTTAAACTATAATCAACATTTTTGCTAGGTATAGTAACCTGGGTTATCATCTATAGTTGTTTAGCACTGGGAATACTTTGGTCCACATTCTTCTTGCTTTCATAGTTTGCACTGAAAAGTCAGCTGTAATTCTGATGGGTTTCCCCTTATATGTAACTTGTTTTTCTCTTGTGGCTTTCAGAACTTTGTCTTCGTTTTGGGTGTCTAGAGTTTTAACTCTGATATGCTATGGGGAGTTGCTTTTCTGATCATGTATGTTTGGAGTTCTCTGTGCTTCTTATATTTGTATGGGTTTGTCTTTTTTTTTAGTTTGGAGAAATTTTCATCTATTATTCTGTTGAATATCTGATCAAAACCATTCTCTTGGATTCTTCTCCTTCCTCTATCCCTATGATTGGAGCTTTGGTCTTTTCATAGTGTCCCACATTTCCTGGTTGTTACACTATTGTGCATTTTTAAATTTTTCATAATCTTTACTTGAGCTTTTAAGTTGTTCTGTGTTATCTTCCAGGTCTTATATTCTTTTTTCTGCCTCCTCCATTCTACTTCTGAGGCTTTTTCCTATCCTTTCCTTTTGACTGGATGAGTGTTCGATTTCCTTTTTTCATTTCATCCTGTGATTTCTTTAGTATTTCTACTTCCTTTTGGAGCTTCTCAGTCTTTTCCTGTAGCTCCTTGCTTTACTGGTTGGTTTCCTTTTTTATTTCAGCATGGGATCTTTTCAGTGTTTCCACTTCCTTCTGGAGTTTGTCATTCTCTCCCTCTAGGTCCTTCTTGAGTTTTTTATTCTCTCTCTTTAGTTCTCTGACTTGTTCTTTTGAATATGTCTATAATTGTTCTTCTAAGATCTGTGTCCTGGGTTACCTCTAGGGAGATCTCATTGTAGGAATCTTCTATAGGGTTGGTAGAGTTGGTGTGGAATTATTCTGCACTTTTCCCATGTTGATCTTTTGTTGTGTTTTTGGCATTTTTTTTTTTTTGTATTCTGATGCAAATCTCAAATGTTTCTTCACTGTGTTGAAGGCTTTCTTTGCTTACTTCCTTCAGATGCCTTCCTTGTTTTCTCCCTGTTTATGGAGTGTTGACTTGTCTAGGTTTCAGGCTTTCAATTTTGATTATATATTGGAAGTCTAACTCAGGCTTCCCTTTCTGTTCTGAAGGTTCTCCAAAACCTCTGTAGGTAACAACCCCGTTGGTACCCTGATGAGCACTGTGCTCACTCACCTTCCTGCCAGCCAGTTCCTCTAGGTTGTTTGTAGGACTTGGTGTTGCTGGACTGGAGTTGTCTCAGGTTAGCTGTTTTTTATTGCTTGCTCCCAGAATCACTATTGCGGTTCCACTTGGACACTCCCTCTGCAATTCCAGTTGGGGGGGGGGTGCACAAGTGTCTTGCTTAGCCTGTGCCCTAGTACTGTGCTTCAGGTGGGTCTGGCTAAATCCCCCTGTCTGAGTTTTGTGCACTTGAGTGCCCCAGTGGCAACAGGCCCACCTTTATACTGGCTAGCTGGGCAAGTCTGCTCCCCCCAGCCACACAAGCCAATGATTCAATTATCCAAAAATCCGCCAGGCTGAAGCACCTGGCCCCTACCCATGCTTCAGGTGGTCTGGTGAAATCCCCTTATCTGAGCTCCATGCACTCACATATGTTTTTTAAAATCATGATCAAACTTCAGGTATAAAGGTTTACAGCCTTGTGGTGTCCTTAACAGTAAGTGCTGCCTGAAATAGCAACCTGTGATTACATCTAAACATTTTTTTTTCTTTTCAGATTTCTTGACTGTCATATAATATTTCATTTGTTTTGAAGCCTTCTTCTTGTCTTCTAGTATACTTATGCACTGGGATTACAAATCTGAGAGGGATGGCATTTTCAAACTTTTGTCAGTGGTTGTACAGTTTGAAATAAAACAGTTGATAATCTTAGTTCTTTCTGTAATTCCGTAAAGCACAACCTCAAGTGTGCAAATCTATTTCATAAAAGGGGACAGTAATCATGAATTACCAATTTTTATGTGAATGCCTGTGATATATTTTAATGTAATTTAACAGAAATAATGTATGCACACAATTTAAAAGGATGGCAAAATTTTTTCAAGATTTTTAGCTATTCTGGTGTTCATTTCTAAATAACACATCCTTAACCATTCATTGCCCGTTGTTCAGCTGCAAAGATTACCTTTTGGTTTGGGGGTTCAAATACAGGCTTGGATATTACAACAGAGAACAAAATTTTATGCATTGTTTGTTTGTTTGTTTGTTTCGTTTTGTTTTGGGCCAAGACTGAACTTATTTATTTATTAGTTTTTTTTTGACGCGGGGTCTCCCTGTAGCCCCAGCTGGCTTGGAACTCAATACATAGAGCGGGCTGACCTATGTTACAGAAATCTGCCTGCCTCTGCCTCCCAAGTGATGAGATTAAATTAATGTATCCCCCATACTAAGACAGAGTAATTTTAATATTGATAAATTTCTCATTATTGTTAAAGGATGGTAGTATAGTTTTGCCAGTAGTCAATGGTCAGAAATTATAGGAGGCATAGAATTTCAAATTTATGTTCTAAGATATAATAACATATTTTTAGTTTGAGGAATATAACAGTTAAGTTTGGTTATTATACTTTTTCTATTACTTTTTTGTTGTTCTTGTTGTTCCCTTTAATTTTATAGTACTCCAAAATACACATATATACATTGCACATATATACCAAAATGACAGAGTCTGAAAACAAGCCATAGGTTAATTCCAACACACATTTGTGGTTCACATTTTAACAGTAACTTTGCATGCAGGCAGGAAGAAATATAACTTTGCATTCCTAGGTTACATAGCACATTGGTGTATGTTTTAATGTACTTTCAAAGAAGAAATTGATTCTTTCTCATAAATCTTAGATCTTGGGAAAATAGAGGCATAGACTTCAAGTTATTTCTATAGTAGCATCAGGCTTGACTTACATATAAGGATTTGGAGCCAGGATCCACAAATGATGGACAGCATATGTCATTTGTGTTTCTGGGGCTATATTACTTCACTTAGCATAACAGCTTTTAGTTCTATCCATTTACTTGCAAATTTTATGATATCTTCCCTACCACTGCATAGAACTCCATTGTGTAGATGTAGCATATTTTCCTTATCAACTCATCACCTGGGTTGCTTCCAGCTCTTTGATATTGTGAAGAGAGGTGCAATAAACATGGTTGTGCACATATCTCTGCAATATGATGAAGCTCCTGGGTATATTCCCAGAAGTGGTATGACTATGTCAAATGGTAGGTTCATTTTGAGCCTTTTAAGAGTTCTCCACACTGCTTTCCATAGGGGTTGCACGAGTTTGCATTCCCACCAGCAGTGAATGAGTGTTCCCCTTTCCCACAACCTGTCCAGTATTTGGTATTATTTGTTTTCTTGACCATAGCCAGTCTTACCAGGGTAAGATGAAATCTTAAAGTGGTTTTAATTTGCATTTCTTTAATTACTAGTGATGTTGAACACCTTTTAAAGATGTTTCTCAGCCATCTTTACTTCTTTGTTTGTGAAGTCTCTGTTCAGTTCTTTACTCCATCTTTTGACTGGGTCATTTGTTTTCTTGATCTTTTGTTTTTCTGAATAATTTATACAATATGGATGTGAGACCTCTGTTAGATGTGTCACTGGTGAAGATTTCCTCCCACTCTGTGGGTTTTCTCTTCACTTCTTCGTTTGTTTCTTTTGCTGGACAGAAGCTTTTTAGTTTAATGAGGTCCCACTTGTCAATGGTTGATCTTATTTCCTGTGCAACTGCTGTCTTATTTAGACAGTCTTTTCCCACCAATATATCTTGTAGATTACTGCAAATGTTTTCTTCTGTCATTTTCAGTTTCAGGTTTCACATTGAGGTCTTTGATATATTTGGAGTTGATTTTTGTACAGGGTGAAAGGTAGGGGTTTCATTTTATTCTTCTACAAGTAGTGATCCAGTTTTGCAAGCACCATTTGCTGAAGATATGGTCTTTCCTCCACTGAGTCTTCTTGGCCCCTTTGTCAAATGTGAGGTGGCTGAAATTGCGTGTACTCAAGTTTGGATTTTCAATTCTGTTCCATTGATCTGTGGGTCTGCTTTTGTGTTACTACCAGGCAGTTTTAATGACTATATCCCTGTAATATAGTTTGAAGTCTGGCACTGTAGTCCTGCCTGCATTGTGCTCAGGGTTGCTTTGGCTATCCAGGGTCTTTTATTTTTCCATATGAATTTTATGATTTTTTTTCTAATTCTCTGAAGAAAGTCATGGAGATTTTAATTGAGATTGCATTGAATCTATATATTGCTTTGGGTCATTTTTACTATATTAATTGTTCTAATCCATGAGCATTGGAGGTCCTTCCATCTACTGACGTCTATATCCTCTTCAAGGATTAAACATTTTCATTGTAGAGATCTTTAGTGTGTTTGGTCAGATTTGTTCTGAGATTTTTTGAGGTTATTGTGAATGGGAAGGTCCCCCTCCATTCCTTCTCCAATTGCTTTTTGTTGGCATAAAGAAAGGCTACAGATTTTTCTAGATTAATTTTGTAGCCTGCCACATTCCTGAAACTGTTAATCATTTCTGGGAGTTTTCTGGTGAAATTTTTTTCATCCCTTAGGTATACTATCATGCCATCTGTGAAAATGGATTGGCCTCATCTTTTTGAATTAGTACTCTTTTGATTTCCTTTTGTTGTCTTACTGCTGTAGCAATGATATGGCTTTAAAATAGAAGCTTAGCTCTGTTTTATAAATGGGTATGCATCAGATCATAAAAGGCCTTTAGACACCCGGTTGAAGGGTTGTCACTATGGCCTTTCTTCATCCAATGGGTGGTGTTCTACTTTGCCTTCAATTGCTGTGACAAAACATGCTGACCAATACCAACCTTGGGATGGCAGGATTTATTTGGCTTACATCTCCCAGATCATAGTTCATCACTAAGGGAACCCAAGATAAGATCTCAGGGGAAGAACTTGTAGGCAGGAGCTGAAGCACATGCCATGGAGGAATGATACTTACTGGCCTTTTTCCCCTGGCCCATACTCAACTTGCTTTCTAATACAATACACGACCAGCTCCCCAGGGTGGCACCACCCACCATGGGCTGGGCTCTCCCACATCACTCAACAATCAAGAAAAAGCCCCACAGACATGGCCAAAGATCAGTCCAATGGAGGCAATTCCACAGTTGAGCATTCTTCAACCCAATTGTGTCAAGTTGACACTAAAGCTATCCAGCATAATTGACCCCTTGTCAATTTGACACACCAATACATCACTATTAAACCATAACCAATTCTTGTCTCCAAGATATGATGTTAACAATATCATAAGACAGTACAAGCTTAAATGTCCCACAGTCTTTAAAAAAGTTCAAATGCTTTAAATATTCAAAGTCTTTCTTTTTTTTTTTAATTTTTTGTTTATTTTTGTATGTGTATGAATGTACTGTCTGCATGTAAGTTTGTGCACCCATGTCGTGCAGTGCCGCAGAAGTCAGAAGAGGGTGTCGGATTCCCCTGGAACTGGAGTTCTCCTGGAATTGGAGTTACACATTCTCCTGGAATTGGAGTTACAGACGGTTCTCAGCCGCCATGTGGGTGCTGGGGATCGAACCCCGGTCCTCCGCAAGAGCAGTCGGTGCTCTTAACCGCTAGGCCATCTCTCCAGCCCCTCAAAGTCTTTCTTAAAAGTCTCTTAACTGTGAACTCCCATAAAATTCAAAACAAATACTGTCTTATTTCAAATGGGAAGAATCTGGCATACCCAAGTAATACCTAAGACCAGCAAAGAAGCTCAAGACAGGATATTTGGGATTTGCTAATGATCTGGGCTCTGAAGGATTTCAGCAGCTCCACTTCTCTAGCTCTCCAATAAACAGCACACACAGCTCCATTCCATACCTGATAATGTCCTGACTTTTCTGAAAAGCTGAGGTCTCCACTGAAATGGAGTCTGGACTTTCACTAATGGGCTATTTGGGCTCTCAGAGTGAGAAGCCTCAGCTGCTCTCTGTGAACCCCTTTCCAGTTTCAACACCAGAACCTTGCAGGAGACACACATTACCAAGTCCTGCTTCCAGCATGAGATGGAGACTCAGTCCCCTACTGGACCACAGCTTCCAAGTGCTGACCCTGAGGTAATACTTCCCAGAAGATTTCACTTCAATTATATTGTCTTTTTTTACTCACAGTTGATTTTCCAGCCGCAGCTAAGGAGCATCAATTGTCCCAGTAAAAAAGAGGTTTTACTTCAGTGGTTTTGGTCTCTTTTTAATCACAGATGATTCTTCAGGCAGAGCCAACCAGAACCCACAGATTCTCAATGCAAAATATCACACAAACAGCCCTCTACTTCCCTTTGAAGCTTCACAAGCCAGGCCTCCATATTCCATACCTCTTTCAGCAGAACTTTCCAAGCTCTACAGCAACAGCTCACACAATTGCTTTTCCAGGCCAAAGTTCCAAACTCTTCCAAAATGCTCCCTTAAACACCAAGGTCAGGTCTGTCACAGAAATACCCCCACAATCCTGGTACCAATTTATGTTCTCATTTGGTCTCAATTGCTATGACAAAACACTCCGACAAATACCAACTTGAGGAGGAATGAGTTTATTTGGCTCACATCTCCCAGGTCACAGTTCATCACTGAGGGAGCCCAAGGTAGAACTTAGGGTAGGAACCTGGAGGCAGGAGCTGAAGCACAGGGCATGGAGGAACGCTGCTTTCTGGTTTGCTCCCCTGACCCATGCTTAACCTGCTTTCTTATACAATACAGGTCCACCTGCCCTGGGGGATGGCACCACCCACAGTGGGCTGAGTCCTCCCACATCATTCAACAATCAAGAAAATGCCCCACAGATATGGCCACAGGCCAGTCCAATGGAGTAAATTCCCAAATTGTCAAGTTGACAATTAAAGCTATCCAGCATAAATGGAGAGAATGGACTGGGAAGAGTTCCTGGCTTCTTTTTAGGGACACAGCCCAGAAAACATATGTATCAATTTCACTTTTATCCTGTTTCCTAGGACTTGATGTTATGGTTTGAGCATGGGACTATGCTGATATTCTTGGAAAGCACACACTATCAACTAGAATTCTCTTGCTAGGGAACAAAAGATTATGTAGTTCTAGGCAATCATCAGTTTTTTTCCACATATCATACTTTGAAATAATAGTATTTAGTCTTTGGTAATTAATCCTCATATACATACACAGATACACACACACAAAGACACACAAACTCATACTTTGCATCCAATTTTCCAAACATAGTATTTATATTTCAGTTTTAATGAGAAAAATATTTGATGCTTAAATTGGGAAGTGGTATTTATAACTGAACCAGGAGGTAGGAGGTACTTCCTCTCTTGACCATCAGGAAAAAGAAAAAACTATACTTGTGTAAATTGTCTATTTCTCCAGTATCATTTCATGGCCATAAATCATCACCAGGCTCAGCTCTGCTCCATCTGTACCTGGTTCTCCTCCTGAGATTATCCAGGTAACAGAGAATATTCTTAAGCTTGGGTTCAGAACTGGCAACTGTCATTTTGATCCAAATGCCATTTGTCCAAGAAAGTCACATGGGCAAGCCCGAAGTTAACTCTACTCACCAATGGGGATGCCAAAGACATGGCTATAGGAGAGGAAAGGGAGGGAGCAAAACCATGAATGTTCCATTCTCCTGCTTCAACCCAGTGATCACTCTCTGGCTACTAAGCACTGACATCCTGGGTTTTCTCTTACTAGCTAAAGAAATGTCCTTGTTCTCCACATGGGACAGCCTGTATCCAGAATCCCAGGTCTCCATGATTTTCAGTTTACTCTCTCTTTTTCAATCAGCATCTATACCTCCTTGTCTGTTATTATTTAAAACAGTAAATGCTGACTGTCAGCACAGTGGGTAGTGAAGGACTTAAAAGAGCAAACAGCAGAAACCTGGGCCTTTGAAAGAGAGAATCCCAAGTATTGTTATTCATAAGTTCTTTCCCTAAAAATGATGATTTTCCCTTAAAAAAGAATTTTTTCCTCTCAATCTGGGGAAGATGATGGCTGCCAACATTCTCAGAGCTGTGACAGGAAAGTGTGACAATCCTCATTAGAATAACTCTCAGAGGATGATTCAAGAAAAGGAAAATGAGTCCATATGGGAAATCTAAAAACAAGACAGAATAGTAATCAAGTGGTGGATCTAAAATGGAAAAATGAAACATAATGCCAAACAGTTTTGAACAACGACCCAGTTCTTTGCTCTTCCATGCACTTCCTTGATGACATGAACACTTGTAGAAGCTTTGTTCATAATGGAAAAGTCAGGCGTAGGGGGAGTATGATATCCATCAGCAAAGGAATGGACAAACACCATGTTTTTCTCAAATGAATATTGTGTAGTAGCAAGCAAGAAAGATGCAATCATATTAAATAATATATATTCTTTTTAGGCCCCTTCCCCTCTCTCTCTGAGACAGGGCTTCACTATGCAGTCCTACCTGACCTGGAACTCACTAAGTCACTATGTAGATTAGGTTGGCATTGAACTCACAGTCATCTGCTTGCCTCTGCCTCCCAAATGCTGGGATTAAATACATGTACCACCATGCCTTGCTTATAGTATACATTCTTGGAAATAAAATGTTGAGTTAAAAAAGGCAAGTCCCAGAAGAGAGTACAACATTTTAACAGTTCTCCCCCAAATTTTAAACAAGTTAAATATATTTAAAAATATTCTAGGGGTAAACTAATATAAAATCTTACTAAGTGCAAAATATGTATCCCCATATTTACAGTTAGTATACCAGTTAAAACTCATCAAAGAAGCTGCTTTTGCACCAGATGGAGACTATTATAGTGCACCACAACTGTTCACATAGAGACATTGTCTGTAAATTGCCCAAGTTTAAGTGGCATATCTACAATGGAAGCTCTACACCTAAGGATCACACAACATAGAACAGGAGATAAATCAGACACTAATGAATCACTCAAATCTCACTAATGAAGCTCCCTCATGCAACGGAGTGCCAGAAACACAAAAGGGCACAAATGGCCAAAGGATGGAGATTAGGAGTCTCCAAAGTGGGGGTCCTCAAGAGGACTCGGATATTAGGTTTCACTAACCCAGGGATCATTTTGGAAAAAGAGGCGAAAAGATTGTAAGAGTCAGGGAGGAGGTATATGACCATATGGAAATAGAACTATACACACCCCGAGGACCCTATTCATACAATCCTATGGCAGTGGTGTCAGCATGCACAAGACCCATGCAAACTTAAGCAGCCGATCCCAGCATAGAACTGTGAAAATTGGCAGCAGTTCCCAATCTTAGAACTATTGGCAGCTGATTACTGCTGGGTGAGGAAGACCTGATCTTCTTAAAGTGAGACTCTGGATGGGCTGACTAGACCTCAATGGATGAACTTGCACTGAGGAACATCTAGGGATTCTAATTTGACACAAATTAGAGAGTATATGAATTCCAGTGGGGGGCTGTGGAAGGCGCCAGTGGGAAGGCGGTATGAAGGAGATTAAGATTGATTGAACTCTTGTGTATGAAATACACAAAAATTCAATGAAAAAATATTCTAGGGGTAAGAGAGATGGCACAGTGGTTAAGAACATTTTCTGCTGTTCAGGAGAACTCAGATTTACTTTCTAGCACCCATAGCAAGCAGATCACAACTACGTTTAACTCCAGCTCCAAGGGCTCCAACCCACCCTCTTCTGGTCTCTACAGGCACCTGCACATATGTGGTATTATCTCACACAGGTGTATAAATAAAAATAAAACTTTTTAATGTTTTGAGGTTAGACAGGGAGAGAGGGTAAATGTAAAGCTTAGTGGTAAAAAAAAAAAAGTAGCCAGGGGGAATGTAGTAACTAAAAAACCTCCTGAAAAATGCATGTACGATGTTTGAACATGTGTGTATGTGTATGCACGAAGGCTATATAACAAGGAACACAGTACTAGATGGGAGAAACCTCCCTTTGATTTGTTGGTCAGGGTAGTCCATGAGACTCCCAAGATAACACAGTTATTGCCACAGCCCCTGATCGCCTCCCAGAACTTCAGGTTAAGTATCCCTATTGCTGAATACAGCACATATTTCATACACAGAAGTTAGTTCAAGCAATAGAGCTGGAAATCGCCTGGCAGCCTTCTCCCTGAAGACAAGCTCTCATAGTTCTAGAAGATGCTATGCAAGCTGCTAAGGGAGAAAATCAATCAGTGGTCCAACCTAGCATTAAACCTTAATAACTACAATGAATGGCACAGCACACTACCTCTATTAGTGCAATAGAGGCAATTTTATCTATGGGGCAATCAACAGCTATCTAGTAGGAATTAAAGCCCTCTCAATGGAACAAACTCATAGGTGGCATTGGCAAATAGCTAAATACACATGGCTGGAGAGTTCATAGATCCTGGAGAAAACCCTATCTTTGGCATATCTCTCAAGAAATGAAATTTCTAGTATGGATCCTTATATTTACAGGCAAGTATACTATACGTCACTGATCAAAGAAGCTTCTTTTTGCAATAGATGGAAGATATTAAAGTGGTCTACAGCTGATCACACACAGACACTTTATGTCTAAGAGATCCCCAGCCCTAGGTGACCTAACAGTGGAACCTCTACACCTAAGGTTCATGGAACATACAAGAACAAGGGGTAGAGAGAATACTAATATATCTCTCAACTCTCACCAGTAAAACTGTCTCATACAACAGTGTATGATACACACAGGACACAACTAGTTAAGTTTTAGAGAGTAGGAGACTACAAGATGTTTGTCCCTAAATAGGATTCCAATATTAAACCTCATCCACCTATGTGGCTCAGGGACCATTGTGGAAGAGAGTACAGAAACATAAGAGCCAGGGTTGGTGCATGAACATAAGGAAATGGAGCCTTCAGGGCACTGGGAATTGCCTAGGAAATTGCAGCAATGGTGACAGCATGCACAAGACCCATGGTGACTCAATCAGACAAAAACCCAGCACAGAACTAAGGAAATGGATAGCAGGTACCAGCCCTTGTCCAAGAACCATTGGCAATTGATTACTGCTGGGTAGGGTGAGTAGATCTTTAAGTGTGTGCCCCTAGAGAGGCTGACTAGAAGCCAGTGGATGAGCTTGCATCGAGGGATATCTGAGTACAAATGTCCTTGGCCAGACAGGACTTCAAATATATGACAGAATGTATGAAGTCTGGTGCGAGGGCTTTGGGAAGGGCACAGGTCGGGGAGGGAGTGCAAATTTGTTTAAGGTCCATTATATGAAATGGACAAAATCTCAATGAAAATTAATTTTTTAAAATCTTCTGTTCATGGTAAAATTTGGGATTTTTAAAATCTAATTAAATAAGAAACACAAAATTCAGAATACTGGTTTCCCTTTGATTAGGGAATGAAGGCAGATAGGGCAGAATAAAAATGCATAATAGTTTATACACAATGATTAAGCCACACATTTGATCAGTGGACATATGGATGTTCCTTATATTGTTCTGTTTTATACTTTGCATGTATCTGGAAATACATGGAAATGCACTAAACATATTACTTCAAAGCTAATAATTGTGACTATTTTATCCCTAATATAAACTCAAAATATACCAAGACAAACATCTATGGTATGGAGTTAAGTTGGCTCCTCTCAAATCTCCAAGGAGATGTGATTTCTATTTAAGACCTATTTATCGAAGATCTACCTCACAGCAGTCCCCTTGTTTCCCACCTCCAGGCTTGCTCTGCTCTCTCTTGTAGGCTGAATTCCACAGGATCCCATGTCAGTTGCATGTCCATTGCTGTTTATGTCACTGGAATAATTTTCTTCTCTGTAGTTACAGAGGTGAGCTCTCATCCCTTGGGTGCCTACATCCATGACCAGGCTCAGCCCTTATGGGCTACCTACATACTTTAGCTATGGCTCTTGTCTTCATCCTTGGAGCCAATACTCAGGGGGGGTCACAATGTTTCATTTCTTCTTTCTCTCTAATTCCTCCTCTTTTACTGTAAATTTTTTGCAAGGATTCATAAACTTTACTATTTACTAAATTACATTTGTGGGAGAAGCACTACAGGGTGTTCCACTGTCAACTTAGAAATGAATTGCAATTACCATGTCAATCATAGAGACCTGGCTGTATGAAACATTAAAACAGTTTAAAGATAGACTTTAGTTTAAATTTTTTAAGACATTGCAAATTTCAAAGGAAATCTCTTTTTTTCTATTAGAGCATCGTGGTTTTTTTTTCACACTCCATTTTCCATGCCCCCCACCCCACCCCAGTTCATGCATTCTGCTACACATGTCTTGCATCTTTTTTCTTAGTCTTTTTAAAGTTTTTCTCTGCAGAGGTTTAATGTTTGGGCAGAGATTAACTGTTTCAGTCAGTTCTTTGGTCTAGTCTTTTTGTCATTGTTGTTCCCTCCCATTTGTAGTGCTCCAAAATATTCATATATGTATATATGCATATATATGCATATATATATGCATATATATATAAAAAATATATATATGACCTTTGAAAATAAACTGTATGCTAATTCCAAAATATGTTTAGGAGTTCACATTTTTCCCTTTAATTTTATATTACTCTAGTATATGAATACATACCCTCCATACATATACCACAATAACAAAATATGAAAATAAGTGGTCAGTTAATTCTAGAGCCCATTAAGGAAGTCACATCATAACAGCATAATTGTTTTCAGATAAAAAGAAATATAACATTAACTTTTCTCAGCTTGCCTTTCTTTTTTTTTTTAATTTTTTATTTATTATTTATTTATTTATTTTTGTATGTGTATGAATGTACTGTCTGCATGCAGGTCTGTGCACCCGTGTCGTGCAATGCCGCGGAGGTCAGAAGAGGGTCTCGGATTCCCCTGGAACTGGAGTTCTCCTGGAATTGGAGTTACAGACGGTTCTTAGCCGCCATGTGGGTGCTGGGGATTGAACCCGGGTCCTCTGCAAGAGCGTCAGTGCTCTTAACTGCTAGGCTATCTCTCCAGCCCCCTCAGCTTGCCTTTCAACTAGGGATTTGGTGCTAGCATCCACAAATGAGGGATACCATTCTTCTGTTAGCATAATGGCTTCAAGTTCCATCCATTTATGTGCAAAGTTCATTGTCATCTTTCTTTACTGCTGCGTTGTGTAGATGTACCACATTTTCTCTATCCACTCATCAGTTGAGGTACACTAGGGCTGCTTCCAGCTCTTTTTGCTATTGTGAAGAGAGCTGCAATAAACATAGATGTACATGTATCTCTGTAGTAGGATGAATCTTGTGGGTATATACCCAGGAGTGTTATGACAAGGTCAGGTGCTAGGCTCATTTTCAGTTTCTTGAGAGTTCTCCACAGTGCTTTCCATAGGGGTTGCATGAGTTTGCATTCCTACCAGCAGTGGATGAGTGTTCCCCTTTCCCCACAACCTCTCCAGTATTTGGTATCCTTTGTTTTCTGGATAATATCTAGTCTTACTGAACTAAGATGAAATCTTAAGGTGGTTTTAATTTGCATTTCCTTAACTGTTAGTGATGTTGAACACTTTTTTTAGCTTTTTTAAAATTTTATTTATTTATTTTTTATGTGTATGAATGTACTGTCTGCATGTAGGTTTGTGTACCCCACCCGTGTCGTGCAAGGACGTGGAGGTCAGAAGAGGGTGTCAGATTCCCCTGGAACTGGAGTTCTCCTGGAACTGGAGTTACAGATGGTTCTCAGCTGCCATGTGGGTGCTGGGGATCAAACCCAGGTTCTCTGCAAGAGCAGTTGGTGCTCTTAACCGCTAGGCCATCTCTTCAGCCCCTAGTGATGTTGAACACTTTTTAAGATGTTTCTCAGTCATCTTTAGGCCTTCATTTGTGAAGTCCCTGTTCAGCTCCTTACTCCATCTTTTGAGTGGGTCATTTGCTTTCTTCCTCCTTTTTTGAGTAGTTTATACACTTTGGATGTTAATGCTATACCAGATGTGTCATTGTGGTGAAGGTTTCCTCCCACTCTGTGGGTTTTCTCTTCACTTCTTTGATTGTTTCTTTTGCTGTACAGAAGCTCTTGAGTTTAATAAGGTCCCATTTGTCAATTGTTAACCGTATTGCTTGTGCAGCTGTTGTCTGATTTAGAAAGTCTTTTCCTATGCCTATGTCTTGTAGGTTACTACCAAAGTTTTCTTCTATTATTTTCAGAGTTTCAGATTTCGCATTGAGGTCTTTGATCAATTTGGAGTTGATTTTTGTACATGGCAAGAGGTGAAGGTTTAGTTTTACTCTTCTACAAGTGGTGATCCAGTTTTGCCAACACTATTTGCTGAAGATGCTGTCGTCTTTCCTCCATTGAGTCTTCTTGGCCCCTTTGTTGAATATGAGGTGACTGAAATTGGATGTGCTCAGGTTTGGATCCTCAATTTTGTTCCATTGATCTACAGGCCTGTTTTTGTGTCAATACCAGGCTGTTTTTATGACTATAGCCCTGTAATATAGTTTGAAGTCTCGTATGGCAAGCCCCCTGCATTGTTCTTTTATGCTCAGGTTTGCTTTGGCTATCCAGGGTCTTGTTTCTCCATATGAACTTTAGGATGTTTTAGAGGATAGAAACAGAAGGAAATCCCCAAATTCCTTCTATGAAGCCAGCATCACTCTAATACCAAAACCAGGCAAAGATACAACCAAAAAAGAAATCTATAGACCCATTTCACTAATGAACATAGATGCCAAAATTCTCAACAAAATACTTGCAATCCACACACAGGCACATATCAAAAATCCACCATGACCAAGCTGGATTCATTAGAGAGATGCAGGGATGTTTCAATATATGTAAATCAATAAACATCATAAAGCACATAAACAGACTGAAAGACAAAAAAACAAAAACAAAAACGCACAATCATCTCAGTTGATGTGGAAAAGGCCTTCTACAAAATTCAGCAAGCCTTGGTGTTTAAAGTTCTGGAGGTAATTGGATTGGAGGGAACATTCCTCAACACAATTATTGCCATATACAATAAACCCACAGCCAGAATTATCCTAAATGGGGAAAAACTAGAAGTTTTCCCCTTAAAGTTAGGAATCTGGCAAGGCTGCCCCCTATACCCACTCCTCTTTAATATAGTGCTTGAAATGCTCATGAGAGCAATAAGACAAGAAAAGGAAATCAGAGGAGTACTAATTGGAAAAGAGGAAATCAAACTATCCCTTTATGCAGATGACATGATAGTTTACCTAAGGGATGCCAAAAACTCCATCAGAAAACTAAAAGCCATCAACAGCTTCAGTAAAGTGACAGGATACAAAATTAACTTAGAAAAATCAGTCGCCTTTCTTTATGCCAATAACAAGCAATTGGAGAAGGAATACAGGAGACTTTCCCACTCAGAATAGCCTCCAAAAAATAAGTTATCTAGGAACAAATCTGATCAAATATACCAAAAATCTCTACAAAGAAAATTTTAAAGCCCTCAAGAAGGAGATTGAGGAAGATACTAGAAGATGGAAAAACCTCCCATGTTCATGGGTTGGAAGAATCAAAATAGTAAAAATGACCATCCTACCCAAGGTAATATACAGATTCAATGCAATCCCAATTAGAATCCCCTTGAGCTACTTCACAGACCTAGAAGAAAACATCCTAAAGTATTTTTTTAATATCATATGAAGTTGAAGGTGTCATTATGATATTCTATACAGTACATAATATTATGGTCATTCTTATTAGCTTATTTTTTAATTTTATTTATTTTTTATGTGTATGAATATACTGTCTGCATGTAGGTTTGTGCACCCATGTCGTGCAAAGCTGTGGAGGTCAGAAGAGGGTGTCTGATTCCCCTGGAACTGGAGTTAAAGATGGTTCTCAGCCGCCATGTGGTTGCTGGGGATTGAACCCAGGTCCTCTTCAAGAGCAGTCGGCTCTCTTAACCATCTCTCCAGCCCCTTATTAGCTTACTTTTGTTGTTTCCCTTTCCTCTGCCTGCTTCTACTTCCGGAGTATCCCCCTCCCTTTATTTCCTTGCCCTTACCCCTGACCCCAAGTACCATATATAAGAAGATATACAATAAATGTCTTTGTGAAACTACTTCATTCAATTTTTGTTCCATTTAATTTTATAGTACTCCAAAATACGCATATATACATTCCACATATGTGCCAAAATGAGAAATTCTGAAAAATAAGCTATAGGTTAATTCCAAAACACATTTGGGATTCACATTTTTAACAGTAACTTTGCATGCAGGCAGGAAGAAATATAACTTTGCATTCCTGGGTTACATAGCAAGTTGATGTATGTTTTAATGTACTTTCAAAGAAGAGATTGATTCTTTCTCATAAATCTTAGAACTTGGGAAATTAGAGAGATTAACTTCAAGTTAGATCTATAGTAACATCAGCTTGACTTACATATAAGAATTTGGTGCTAGGATCCACAAATGAGTGACACCATATGTCATTTGTGTTTCTGGGACTGTGTTACTTCACTTAGCATAATAGCTTCTAGTTCCATCCATTTACCTGCAAATTTCATGATGTTGTCTTTCTTACTGCTGCACAGAACTCCACTGTGTAGATGTAGCATGTTTTCATTATCCACTCATAAGTTGAGGGACATGGGTTTCTTCCAGCTCTTTGCTATTGTGAAGAGACCTGCAGTAAACATGGTTGTACATGTATCTCTGCAATATGATGAATCTTCTCAGTATATACCCAGAGTGGCATGACTATGTCAAATGGTAGGTTCATTTTGAGCTTTTTTCTTTTTCTTTGAGACAGGGTCTCCCTTTCATCCTAGCTAGCCTGGAGCCAGCTCTGTAGACCAGGCTGGCCTTGAACTCACAGAGATCCACCTGCCTCTGCCTCCCGAGTGCTGGGATTAAAGGCATGCACCACCACACTTGGCTAATTTTGAGCCTTTTAAGAGTTCTCCACAGTGAGTTTGCATTCCCACCATCAGTGGATGAGTGTGCCCCTTTCCCCCTTCCCATAATGTTTCCAGCATTTGGTATCATTTGTTTTCTTGATCATAGCCAGTCTTACCAGGGCAAGATAAAAATTTTAAAGTGGTTTTAATTTGCATTTCCTTAATTACTAGGGATGTTGAACACTTTTAAAGATGTTTCTCAGCCACCTTTACTTCTTTGTTTGTGAAGTCTGTGTTCAGTTCTTTACTCCAGCTTTTGATTGGGTCATTTGTTTTCTTGATCTTTTGCTTTTTGAGTAATTTATGCATTCTGGATATGAGATCTCTGTCAGGTGTGTCACTGATGAAGGATTCCTGCCACTCTGTGGGTTTTCTCTTCATTTCTTTGTTTCTTTTGCCGTGCAAAAGCTTTTGGTTGTTAGCCTTAGCCTTTAATGACAATGCTGTCCCTCTAGCCCACTGTGCAAAAGCTTTTTAGTTTAATGAGGTCCCACTTGTGGATTGTTGATCTTATTTCCTATGCAATGCTGTCTGATTTAGAAAGTCTTTTCCTATCCTATATCTTGTACATTACTGCCAACGTTTTGTTCTGTCATTTTCAGAGTTTCTGGTTTCACACTGAGGTCTTTGACACATTTGTTGATTTTTGTACAGGCTGAAAGGTAGAAGTTTAGTTTTATTTTTCTACAAGTTGCAATCCAGTTTTGCAAGCACCATTTGCTGAAGATACTGTCTTTCCTCCACTGAGTCTTCTTGGCCCCTTTGTCAAATATGAGGTGGCTGAAATTTCATGTGCTCAAGTTTGGATTTTCAATTTTGTTCCATTGATCTATGTGTCTGTTTTGTGTCAGTACCAGACAGGGTTTTTTTGCCTTTATATAAAACTTTTAATGTCTACAATAAACATGATACTTAATATTAAAGTAATTAACCTTTGTTTTGGTTTTAATTTCTTTTTCTTTTTTATTGTTTTAAACTTTTTCCATAAATCATTCATCATTTCTCAGTCGAATTTAGAGTCACTTCCCTTTCCATGCCCCCCACCCGACCTGAGTCCCTGCACTCTGCCATATATGTCTTACATCTTTTTCTGAGTCTTTCCAGAGGTTTTTTTTTCTCTCTCCCTGGTTCTTTTGCTGTTCGAAGGTTACTCCTTGGCAAGCCCAAACAGCCATCAATCCTGTCCTTGTGTTCCACACTGGAGTCTTTCCCTCCCATGGTCCCCCAAATGAAGTCTAGCAAGCATGCATCCTGTCTTGATCCCCCCCTTACTGGCCTCCATGATACAGCCTGGGTAGTCCAACAATGGCAGTCTATTCTCTGACAAGGCTGAAATTCCCTTAGCTGCTTAGTACACAAGCTAGGTATCTCAGTAGTCCCCATCTGGTATTGAGGGTTTGGAGGACTCTTGGAGAGACATGAGTCTTCAGTCCATATTGGAAGGTTGAAAAGCTGTGTCTGGCCAGGCAGTTTTAATGACTCTATCCCTATAATATAGTTTGAAGTCTGGTATGGTAATACCCCCTACATTGCTCTTCATGCTCAGGGCTGCTTTTGCTATCCAGGGTCTTCTGTTTTTCCATATGAATTTTATGAATTTTTTTTCTAATTCTGTGAAGAAAGTCATGGGGATTTTAATTGGGATTGCATTGAATCTATATATTGCCTTGGGTAAGATGGTCATTTTACTATATCAATTATTCTAACCCATAAGCATGGGAGATACTACCATCTTCTGATGTCTTTGTCAATTTCCTTCTTCAAGGATTTAACATTTTCATTGTAGAGCTCTTTAGTGCCTTTGGTCAGGTTGGTTCTGAGGGGTTTTTTTTTTGTTTTGTTTTAGTTTTTGTTTTTGTATTTTTTTAATTATTTTTATTAATTTTATTTCTGTATGTGTATGAATGTACTGTTTGCATGCAAGTTTGTGCACCCGTGTCATGCAATGCCGCGCGGAGGTCAGAAGAGGGTGTTGGATTCCCCTGGAATTGGAGTTTCAGACGGTTCTCGGCCGCCATGTGGGTGCTGGGAGTAGAACCTGGGTACTCTGTAAGAGCGGTCAGTGCTCTTAACCGCTAGGCCATCTCTCCAGCCCCTGTTGTTTTTTTTTTTTTTTTTTTTAAGCTATTGTGAATGGAAAGGTCCCCCTTGATTCCTTCTCCAATTGCTTGTTGTTGGCATAAAGAAAGGCTACTGATTTTCCTAGATTAATTTTGTAACCACTGAGTCCAATTAGAGTATTTAGAGCTATGGGTGTGTGTATGGGTGTAGGAGCATCTGCTGGGCTGGGACATGGCCAACTACAAGGGACCTGAAGAAAACTGATTCTCCCTCCCCCAGCAGCCATCAACTGCCAATAGCTCCTCAGCTAAGGCAATCTCCTCTCTCTCAACAGTCTTGATTTCCATTTGCTAATGACTTTGTTCTCCTGTCCCTCTGGAAACCACAGAGCCACATAGTTTGATATGCTCCCCACCAAAGAAGCAAAAAATTAGCACAGAATATAAGTGATAAAGATTTTTTCCAGCATGTTATATATAAGAAGCAAAAAAGAAGACCAAATCATTGCCAAGATCACAAAATCAGTCAAAGGCAGAGCAATGAAATACTATATAACCATTCCTTTATCTACCTACTAGCACTTGCCAAGCTCTAGCCTACTGTGTTTTTACTTAGGAGACAAACATGAAATAAACTCCATCTACCTTGCAGAGACTCCTGTTTATCTAAGACCCAAATACAACAACTGTGTGTGTTTAATGCTGGTTCTGTGAAATTCCCCAAGCATTTTTACACAGAAATTTGATTTGTTGTAGAAATACCTGTTTTGCCTTCATGGCAGCTGTCAGAGTGGTGAGATCCAACTCAAATAAATAGCAGCTATGTGTCATTAGGCAATTTCCTTACTAATAGTTCTTACCTAGTGGGTATGTTGTGAGCAAAATTGAATTGCTACATGAAAATCACTTGGAATTGGTTTTTAGCAACACTTAATAAGTGATAGCTGTTAGCATTAGCATTACGATTGCTTAAATTCTCTCAGCCTGTGTTACTATTTATAAAATAAAGTTGATAATAACCAACTCATGGGGTAATAGAATGGTTAACTGAAATTACACACACGCATCCACACACACACACACACACACACACACACACACACACAATTGTTTGCCCTCCACAGATCCTTACTAGCCTACAGGTAGACTTATGAACTATGGAAATTATACATAATTAATGATATATATGTGTGTATGTGTGTACATATTTTTTTCAGAAAGGGTTTTTTATAGAAAGACAAGTGGCAGACATTTGGATCTTAGAGTTCCTTAATGGATCTAGAATTAGGCAAGGAACGCGCCCTTTTTTTCTGTTTCTTCATCTGTGAAGGATAGTGTTGCTAAGATGCTAAGTCCTATAATTCAGAATTCTTCTATTACTTTCAAACTGAAACTGGAAAACAGTCTTTATCCACCCATGTTGAGATTTTAAATTTACTAAATCTAAACAATTCTTTGGAAATACAATCTATCAAAATGCAATCGATTTACAAATCTCTTTCAACAGGAAGCTTTGTGAGTCAGTCTCACTGGTAACTTAAATTTCTTCTTACTGGTGTGGCTGATCTTCTTATGGAGATCTTGGATGAGATTTGAAATCTGAATCCATTCAAGAACTAGAAAGGCACATGTGCAGACCAGACCAAGAAAGCCTAGTTCCTTCTTGTCCACAGATGCTTTTTGGGAAGGAAGCAGTGAGCAGAGACTATCAGAAGCAGCAGAACGAAGACTAAACCTAAGATAACAGAGAAGTTAACAGAAGAGGGCTCTTACTAATACCCTTCACCATCCACCAGATAAGCACACATCCTGAAGCTTAGTTGTCCCATTTTAAGATCTCAGGCCTCCAGGTTGAAAAGCCCACGAGTCACCTGCCTGGTGGGGTACTATCAAGAGCAACATTAAGGTCCAGCTTGACCTCAAACCAAACACACACGCAGGCCAGGCATGTGCATAACAAGAGGGTTTGTCAGGCAGAGAAAAGTCAATGTCATTAAAGATGGCCTTTATCTTTACCCCCTCAGAGAGGATTCCTTTTGTTTTGCTAGAAACAGAGGCTCTGTTCAGTTACCTCAAACAATAGATTTCTGGTCAGTATACACATTCAGAAAGCGGGGCAGGGTCACAGAAGAAGCCAGTTTCTCATTCTGCATGGGAAGCATCATCAATACTGAGGCCTTACCACTTCCTCCTTTATTCTGTTTGTATCTTCTTGTTTCGACTTTAAAAATATTTTATTATTTTTACTTTATTATATAAGTGTACTGCCTACATGTGTATGAGTGGAATGCCCAAGGAGGTAAGATGAGGGAGCTGGATTCCCTGCAACCACCACATGGGTGCTGAGAATCTAACCCAGGTTGTCTGCAGGGCCCCCTGTTCATCCTTTTATTTTATTTTATTTTATTTTATTTTTTTAAACTGGTATATTCTATATATTTTTCAGGTGGCACTACAAAAAAGAGACAATTTAGCAGATTCTTCTGACTTCATTTGCTTTTGTATTTCAGAACAGGCTTCTGTATGACTCAATAGTCAGCCTGTAAATTGCTTCCCTCCAAGTCAAATGGTCACTGCTAATCTGATAAACAGCAACTATGTATTTAGGGAATTATCTCAAGTCATTTTGTTGTGGCCTTGCTATCTTTTAGGGGTGTAACTATCTTTTAGGGCATCACTGTAATGAATGTTTCTACTAGAGATCCACCTCTGTCCAACAGCAGATGCTAATCCACACCCTACAAAACCTGAGCCTTCAGGGTTAATCCATTCCTGCCATGATGTTCCAGTCAGTGACATGACCCAGAAGAAAAGAGCTTCCTCCAATGTGTGGGTATCATAGGACTTGGATAGCAAGATGGAAGGAGAAGCTAAGGAGATGATTGAAGGCCTAGAAAGTCCAAAGGGCTCTGAGAGTTGCAGTTCCAACAACCAACCTGCATGTCTTTTTCTCCTTACATTTATTTATTTTGTGTAGGGAAAGGAGGGCACAGCATGGGAGTCTGTTCTCTCCTTCTACCACATGGGTCCTGGGAATTGAACTCAGGGGTCATCAGGCTTGGCAGCAAGTGCCTTTACTCACTAAACCATATTGCCAGGGCCTAGGATTGTGCTTGATTTAGATACAAAGTATCAAATCTGTGTACTCAGAGGCATTACTTCTTGTGTCTGACCTAGCTTATGACACCCAAAATAATGCTAATACCCATAGGCAGGTTGTTGGGAAACCATAAAGCTCATGGTTATACCTCTGGCTTTGCTCTGTGCTCTTGAGCAACCCACTTTTCCCTTGAGTCTGTGTTCTCATCCATTAATCTATGCTAAGAAAATTTTCTTCACTCATTGCTTCATTAATCATTGCTATATTTTCATATACTCATTCTTTTCATTGCCTTTGTCATGTGATTTTAAGTCTGTCTGACTCTTAGAAGCAGTCTTTCTCCCTGTGACAAGGAGTGGATGTGGGTTTGGTACAGAGTATTTTCAGGATGCTATACCCAGGGAACCAAAGGGAAGGAGAATTAAGACTAGTTCAATGAGACCATGTGCCCCAGAACCTGATTCCTTTTTTTTTTTTTAATTTTTTTTATTATTAATTTTATTTATTTCTGTATGTGTATGAATGTACTGTCAGCATGCAAATTTGTGCACCCATGTTGTGCAATGCCGCGGAGGTCAGAAGAGGGTGTCAGATTCCCCTGGAACTGGAGTTCTCCTGGAATTGGAGTTTCAGACGGTACTAGGCCGCCATGTGGGTGCTGGGGATCGAACCCGGGTCCTCTGTAAGAGCGGTTGGCGCTCTTAACTGCTAGGCCATCTCTCCAGCCCAGAACCTGATTCTTATCTTATATAACTCTCCTAGAATTTTCTTGAGACCATGACATGAGAGAAAAAAAAAAAAACAAAAAACAAAAAACCAACGAACAAACAAACAAAAAAGTGTTACAATGTCTGAGGGCAGCCAGAGTTGTTCAGAGTATCCTTACCTGGTTTAGCTCTGAAGAAGCAAAAAGATCCCTTTCTAAAAGCATTCCCACTCCAGGCTCCTTGTTAAGTTGCAGAGACTCTGGAGTCCAGAGATAGCACTGTGAGGAAAGGATTCAGCCTTCTCCAACCATGCATTCAGACAGATGGAGCCAGAGCATCATCAAAGCCTCCAGAAATTTAAAACAAGACCAGTAGACATAATCTTCCGTTTACAAGATCGAGGCCTTACAATGGTTATGGGCACAACATGGAAAAAAAAAAAAAAACAAGGACTAAATGGGTTTGACTCATTTCCAAGTCTTTGCTTCAGGGATTGCATCTTTAGACTGAGAAACCACAGAGCTGTTAAGTAATTCAGAATAACAGAAGTGAGGTCATGGCCACTCTGTTGATCCTGATATATGATGGTCCTATACAATTTCAATTTGAAAAATCAAAGTGACCATACCTTATGCCTCCTCCCCAGTAAAGATAAGGGGTCACATAGCTGATATTATTATTATTATTATTGTTATTATTAATGGACTATATAACAAAACCCTGTCTCAAAAAAAATAAAAAAACAGAAACAATAAACAACTGAGTGGAGAAGAAGCCCTCGTGCTTCCCCACACGCTGGGGTTACCTTCATTGCCAAGTGAGGGCAGCTGCTGCACGCCCACAGTCCGTCATTATCATTTACTAGGAGGGTGCAGCAGGGCAAAGACCTAGAAAGGATCATTTTTCATGCTTTGTACATAGTTTGCCAGTGGTTGGAGTCTGATTACAGTGACCAATTAAACAGCAGCATTTGGCCTATGATCTCCCTGAAGAAGACTAATCCAGACGTTCTGGGAATGTCAAGGGATCTAGACTAGAGACTGCATAGTCAGCTCTGATTGCTTCCAGGTGCTTCAAGTGAACACACAGCCTTTGCTAATAGCAAGATCCAACACGACGTGCTCAGAGTGGGTGAACTGACAATGGTGGAAAGGAAAAATGGTCCCTCTTCAGTGTTGAAACTCTTAACTAGCCGCCCGCACTACCCTATTCTGAAATCTTACCTTGGTAGCTAATTCTTTACTTGCTTTGTGTCTAAAATTTCATCCTTTTCAAATGCTCTCTCCAAATGTAAGATACTTATGGCAATATTCAATCTCCAAGAAGGACAATGATAGCTGAATTAAAGTCCAAATCTCCTCTGTACAACTATGCTGTTAGTGTTAGCATTTCAGCTTTATTCATGAATTATTACTACTCTGCACAGCAAGATATTTTGGATAACTATAATGAAATTCATAGACAGAAAACAATTTAATTTTTAATTTTTTTTTTGGTCTCTTGGAGACAGGGTTTCCCTTTAGCCCCAGCTGCACTGGAGCTCACTATGTAAACCAGGCTGACCTTGAACTCAGAGATCCACCTGCCTCTGCCTCCTAAGTGCTGGTATTGAAGGCATGCACTGCCACATGGCTGGCCTCAGAAAACAATTTAAATATAAGTCTAATTCACAATGATTAATTTAGCTCAAATATAATTTCATTTTCTTGAATTTATATTGCTATTTGAGTTACTATTATTTTATTAATTAAATTTGTTCTCAGATTATTTCACAAAACTATACAATACATACTAACCATTCTCATCCCCCATCCACTTCCATCTCAGTACCAGTCCTGTATGCTCCTTTCTCCCACAAATCTCTCTCAAATAGCCACATATATTTATTTTGTTTTGTTTTGTTTTGTTTTGTGGATCTACTGAGTTTAACCGGGCTGTCTATGGGACTGTGGGTTTAAAGGCATCTATTGGAGCCTGGTGGGCTCAGCATTGGGTACACTAGACAATGACTACTCTTTCCTAGAATCTACCAATAATTCAGTAGTAAAAAGTAGGGCCCTTTGAACTATCCCCTCCACAGTTTCATTACTAAATGTGACAGGGCCAGTCTTGTGTGGGCCCTGTGCTAGAAACCTTAGTTGTGAGCTAATGTTTGCAATGGCTATGTCAAGTCTATAAGATGGCATTTCCCAGCCCTTTGCAGTGTCTTCTATCTCTTACATTTTTCCCACCTCCTCTTCTACAATGTTCTCTGAGCTTTGGGAGTCTTAAATGTCTTGCTCTAGGCTGAGCCCACCACCATCACTTGCTCTCGTCATCCTAAGCAACCTTGAGTTCATTCGCTGCTGTTCATTGTAGGGAGAGGATTCTCTGATCCTGGTAGCAGCATAGACATTTATGAGGTGGTTTTGATGCAATATATATATATATATATTTTTCCTTTTTTTCCTCCTCTAGCTCCAGAGAGAAATGGACACAATCTGACCATCTAGAGCTTCCATCAATGGAGAGTTCTAGAAGATTTTAGCTAATGAAAGAGTTCCAACTGAGTTGATTATCAAATGAAGTAGAAAATTATTGAGGGGGATGTATTTTTGAATGTAAAAAGTTTACAACTGAATTGGAAACCCGTGAGAATACAATACAATACAATACTGGTGTGTTAGCATGTTTACTGCATTGGGTTTTGGTTGAGCTCAGCATGTTGTTTGTGGTTCTAGTGACAAGATCTAAAGATGTAAGAGAAAAAGCCCTGACATGCACTTGTATTTGTTGTATGCCAGGCAGTACTTTGTGAAGTACTGTGAATATATAATTTAATTTGACATTATCATTGGACTTAACCTCTATGCTTCTTCATTTATACAATGACATATAATAATAATAGTACTAGCATCATAAAGTTGTGCATATAATGGTACATAATAATAGTACTATTATCATAAAGTTGTAAGAAACTTAACAAAATGAACATTTTTAAAAAATTAGCTGCTGTTTTTGTGCAAGTAATGATGGAGTTAACCTTTATCATGATCCTATGGGGCAGGTTCTGCATGGAGTATATCTGATTAAGCCAGAAATCAACAGACTCTGCACTTATACGCACCCTCTACCATTTTTTGAACATTTTGTAAGGATATAAAGTAATGTTTCCACTCTAAATCAAGAATCAAGTCCGACCTCTTAAATCCAAGAACCAAAACATTTTGCAAAATATAGTTGAATAGAAGGAAAATATATGGCAAAATATATGATTTGAGGGAGTAAAGTATAGTTTCAGAGGACCAAGAAGACGACTCAGGAGGCAAGCTGCTTGCCACACAGGTATGAGGACAGGAATTCAGATCTCCAGCACCTATGATAAAAAGCTGGAGCATGGTCATGGCGCATGTCTGTAATCCCAGATACGAGAGGACAGACAGACACAGGAAGATGTCCACATCTTGCTGGCCAGTTTATCTTGCCAATCAGTGAATCTGTGAGAGACTTTGTCTCAAAAAACAAGGTAGAAAGCCAAATGGGCAGACAGTTGACATTGTCCTCTGACCTCCACACATGTGGGAACATACAATATTCATGCAAACATACAAATCATATGCTTTTTGTTTTGTCAATTTGTTTTATTAATTTTTAAAAATATTTCATTTTAGTTTAGGTGTATGAGTGTATTGATTGTATGTCTAAATGCACTTGTGCTATGCAATGCTCATGGAGGTCAGAAGACAGCCTTGGACTGGAGTTACTGATGGTTGTTATCTGACATATAGGTGCTGAGATTCATACTCTGGTCTTCTACAAGAGCAGCCAGTGATCTTAACTGCTGAGCCATCTCTCTAGCCCTTGTTTTTTTCTTGAGACTGGGTCTCCCTATAACCCCAGATGGCCTGGAATTCACTATGTAGATCAGACTGGCCTTGATCTCTCACAAATCCACCTTCTTCTGCCTCCCAAGTGTGGGATTAAAAGCCTGTGTTACCACACCTAGGAGATATATACATATATAATGTATAATGCTTACATATATACATGATGTATATGTATATTATATATTATATATGTATACACACATATATAATATATATTATACATATGATTTTTTTTTGAGACAGGGACTCCCTATAGTCCCAGCTGGCCTGGAACTTACTCTGTAGACCAGGCTGGCCTTGAACTCATAGCGATCCACCTGCTTCTGCCTCCTGAGTTCTAGGATTAAAGGTGTGTGCCACCACACCTTTAAAGATGGTTCTCACCCTCCATTAGTGAGCTAGGAATCAAACTCAAACCTAGGTCCTCTGTAAAAGCAGTCGGCACTCTTAACCACTGAGCCATCTCTCCAGCCATATATATCTATATCTATATCTATATCTATCTATATATATAGATAGATATAGATATAGATATAGTATATATACTATATATAGTATATATGTAATTATATTTACATAGTATATATGAAATATATATGGATTACATATGTAATACCATATATGTATATAAAAATATATATACAGTATATAGTATATATACCNATATACACTTTTTAAAAGCCCAGCATTACTATCTAGCTGTGGGATCATGAGCATATTCTTTAATTGTTCTGACCCACACATATTCATGAACCATAAATTAAATTTGTTTTATATTAATGAAATTTCCTCCCCTTACTTCCTGTAGTGGTTTAAATGAGAATGTCCCCCATGGGTTTCAAGTACTCAGATATTTTTGTCCCCAGTTGATGGCGCTGTTTTGGGATATATATCTTGAAAATTATAACCCTCTAGACTATTATTGTTGCATTATGTAAGGGAAATATCATCCATAACAAATGAGTCCTAAAATTTTGTTAATATAGAAAAAATTAATTTATGGTTCATGAATGTACATGAAGGAGTAGAGCAAGTGCATTAGTCACTTTTCTGTTGCTGTGATAAAACCACCATGACCAAGGCATCTTATAGAAGGAAGAGTTTATTTGAGCTTATGATTCCAGGGAATTAGAGTCCATTGTGGTGGGGAGGCATGGTGGCAGGAGCTGGAGCGGCAAGCCGAGGGTCACATCTTCCAATGAGCACACGAAGCAGAGAGGGAGCAACTGGAGACTGGCAAGGCTTGTTAAACTCACTAAGCCCACTCCCAGTGACATACTTCCTCCAGGATGGCCACACCTTCTAAGATCTCCCAAAACAGCACCACCAACTGGGGGACAAAATATCTGAGTACTTGAAGCCTATGGGGGACATTCTCATTTAAACCACTATAGGAAGTAAGGGGGAAATTTCGTTAATATAGAACAAGTTTAATTTAAGGTTCATGAATGTACGAGAAGGTGAAGAGCAAGTGAGGGGGGTTGAGGAACTTCTCTACATGGTAATTCAAGAATTTGGGATGGTAGACCTTCCACTACAGTCAAAACTTGGCTGGGCATGGGTGACAGATGCCTTTAATCCCAGCGCTCAGCACTTGGGAAGCAGAGGCAGGTGGATCTCTGTGAGGTCAAGGCCAACCTGGTCTACATAGTGAGTTCCAGGCCAGCTAGGGCTATAGGAAGACCTTGTCTCAAAAAGACCAAAAAGAGTTTCTTGTAAGCACAGACATCCATCTGAGAGTGTGGAGGATCCCTTGGAAGACTTTATTGAGGGTTTCATACATGAGTACTCTGTATTTCCATCATTTCACCCTCTTTTCCTGATCCAATACTCCTGTGTCCCCTCAAGTTCCCACCTCTCAAAGCCATGACTTCATCTATATATATTTTGTTATATGTTTATATACACATACATTCTGAGATTTGTATTGACCAAGCATACAGTCATCATATAACACTTCCACTCACACTCTGTTGATCAAAACTCAGCTAGAACAGCACCTAACTCAAGAAAAAGTGGATGGCATAGGAGAAAAAAAGAATGTTTGATGAAGAGATAACTCTCTCTAAGATCATTAGAGTATCTGCACCGTAAACATATGACACACTTCCAACCAAAATTTTACATTCCTCAAAATTTATAGGAATGAATAAATAAAACAAAATACTGAAAACATTTACCATGATGCATGGTATGTTAGGTATGTAATAAGTGGCAGTTATATTACACTATATACTATATGTTATATGTATAATAGTAATAATAGTAATATATTATTATTATTATTATTACCATTACTGTTATTAAGAGCAAAACAAATGAACTTCAAGGACTTGGAGAACAATTTTAAACAGTCTAACATTGTTCTGGCTAATTTTGACTGTCAACGTGACACAACCTAGATTCCTTGGGAAGAAGGAACTTCGATTGAAAAATTTCCTGTATCTGTGGGACATGATAGATTGTGATTTGAAAGTGCAAACTGAAATAAAGTCTTAAGTGTAGTTGCTTTTGCTCAGGTGGTTTATCACAGCAACAGAAAAGTAAGTAGAAAAAAACCCCATAAATATAAAAAGTTCCAACTGGATAGCAAAGTGAGAGTGGAGCAAAATAATTAACCAAGCTTTCATCACATGACAACCCTCAAGCTACCAAAAGGAAGGATCATAGCAGAGTTAGAGCACAAATTCTTCTTTGTGCACATCTGTGCTATTAATTTGGCATTTCAGCTTTATTTATGATCCACTTAAGATACAAAACAGGAGGGTATTTTGGGCAACTATAATGAATTTCATATACAGAAAATAATTTAATATTGTTTATTTTAATCTAATTCACACAGAATAAATTGATCATTTTTGTAATTTAATGAAAAATACCAAACTGCCGGGCATGGTGGCGCATGCCTTTAATCCTAGCACTTGGGAGGCAGAGGCAGGCGGATCTTTGTGAGTTCAAGGCCATTCTGGTCTACAGAGTGAGTTCCAGGACAGCTGGGGCTACAGGGAGACCCTGTCTCGAAAAAGACAAAAAAAAAAAAAAAAACAAAAAAATCAAACCATGCCTTATACCTCATAAGAAAACTATTAAAAATCAAAGATAAAATTTGAGAGCATCCAGAATAAAACATCACACTGTAATCAAGGGAACATTGATGCAGTTTATGCTGCCTTCTCATCATAAACATCACAGACCAGACAACAGATTTCTTTTCATAAGGTGTTGGCAGGGCATATACATCAGCCTAAAATATCAGCGACAAGTAAAATTTGCATGTGAAAACAGGGTGAGATATAGGTAATTCTAGGCCAGGTTGAAAACATTTGTTGTCAGCACATGTGAACTACAAAAACAAAACAAACAGAAGGATGTACTTCACGCTAAAGAGGAATGATTTCATTGAGACCTCAAAACTATAGGAAGCACTCTAGAACATGAGAAATAGTAAATAACTGACAAATGTACAGGATGAGGTGTTTTTCTGTTTTTTGGATATTTTGTTGCTGGGATTGAATTTAGGTCTCTGAACATGCTAAGCACATGTACATGCCCTAAACTACATCCTCAATCCCAATAAGTTTTCTTTTTCTTTTTTTTTTACTTAAAATAGAGTTTAAAAAACAACTTATTAAATCACTGTTTTAAATACATTATAACTATTACTTAACATTATTTCATTTAATGTTATTAGAAGCATAATATAAATAGAATCAACAGATCTGTATTGTCAAAGAAGAATAGAGAATTACTATAGTTTGAAGTAAAATAAAATGGAGTATGGAAAAGCTTGAGGATTTAAGTGGGATCTGGTTCCATATGAGGTCCATATAGAAGAATCCAAACATTAATATATAATTGAAAAAGATAAGTCAAATCTGAAATTTCTATTGCAAAATACCATTGAAACTGAAAAGAAGACAGAACATAAGTATGAGGGAATGGACAAGGAGTAGAGGAACAAGAGAGAAGTCTATTCAGAGGAAGATGGAAGTATTCATGGATGGATATGAATAATATACTTTGGATAAATGTACAAACTTTTGAAGAGTAAAATATTGTTTACAGAAATGTTGCATCTATATTCATTAAAGAAATGGGTCTATAGTTTTCTTTTATGGTCGTATCTTTGCCTGGTTTGTGCATTAGAGGGATGCTGGAGTGATGGAAGGAAATTGGGAGATTTCCATCTCTTTCTATCCTTGTGAATAATTTGAGTAATAATAGTTGTAGGTCCTCTTTAAATGTTTTATAGAATTCTGCCATAAATCCATCTGGGCCTGGGCATTTTTTAGTTGGGAGATTTCGTATTACTGTTTCAATTTCTTCATATGTTATGGGTCTGTTTAAGCTGTCAGTCTCTTCTTGGTTAAGCTTTGGTGATTTCCATGATTTCAGATAGTCATCCATTTCTCTTAGGTTTTTTCAAATTTAATAGACTACAGGTTTATAAAGTATTCTCGTATAATTGCCTGGATCTTTTTGTTATCTATTGTGATTTTTTCCCTTTCATCACTAATTCTGTTTATCTGGAATTGCTTTCTTTATTTTGGTAAAAGGGTTAGAAGTCTGTCTATCCTGTTTATCCTTTCAAAGAACCAGCTTTTGGATTCCTTGATTCTTTGTATTGTTTTGTTTCTATTTTGTTGACCTCACCTCTGTTTTTTGTTATTTCTTCTTGTCTGTTGGATGTGGGATTCATTTGTTGTTTGCTCTCAAGTGTTTTTAGTTGTACTGTTAGGTAGTTTATTTGTGCTCTTTCTATTGTTTTCCATTTGTTTGTCTGTTTGTTTGTTTGTTTTTAATGTGGGCACATAGAGCTATAAATTTCCCTCTTAGGACTGTTTTTAAAGTGTCCCATAGGTTTTGTTGTGTTGTATTATCCTTTTCATTTAATTCCAGAATTACATTTCTTTCTTTTTTTATTTCCCCCTTGACCCATTCATTATTCCGGAGTGTGTTAAGTCTCCATGAGTTCTTGTAGATAGTAGGGCTCCTTCTGGTGTTGATATTAAGCTTGATTACATTGTGCTCTGCTAAAATGCATGGAATTATTTCATGTTTTTGTATTTGTTGAAATTTGTTCTGTATTCTAGTATGTGGTCGATTTGGGAAAGCATTCCATGGGGTGCTCAATAGAAAGTATATTCTTCCGTGCTCGGGTGGACTATTTGGTAGATATGTTAGGTCCTTTTGGTGTATGGTATTGTTCAGTTTGGCTGTCGCTCTGTTTATTCTCTGTCCAGTTGACCTGTCTAATGGGCACAGTGGGGTATGGAAGTTCCCTACTGTTAGTGTATTGGTATTAATTTGTGACTTGAAGTCCTGTAGAATTGTGTTTATGACGTTCAGCACTCCAGATTTTGGTGGGCTTATAGTCATGATCCTGAAATCTTCATGGTTAATTGTTCCTTTGATAAGGATGTAATGACCCTCGCCATCTCTTCTGATTAATTTTAATTTGAAGTCTATTTTGTCTGATATTGGAATAGCAACTCCTGCTTGCTTCTTTGTACCATTTGCTTGGAATTTTTCTTCCATCCTTTCACCTTACGTGAGTGCCTGTCCTTGAAGGTGGGTTGGGTTTTCTCATAGACAAAAAGATGGATTCAATTTGTTAATCCATTCTCTCATTCTGTCTCTTGATTGAGAAGTTCCAACATGAATATTTAAAGATATTATTGAGAGATATCTATTGCTTCCCATCACATTAGTTTCTGTTTGCATTTTTGGTCTTGGTTTGTATTTCCACAGTTAGACCTTTATTAGTTACTTTCTCTTGTGGCTTGGGAATAGTCAGTCATTCCTTTCTTCTGCTCTTTGTATTGCTTCAAGTATTTTCAAAAGGGTTGGCTTTCTGGACATGTATTCCTTAAGCTTGTTTATGTCATGAAAGATTTTTCTTCTCCTTCAATTATAATAGACATTTTTGCTGGGTAAAGTATTCTGGGTTGGCATCTATAGTCATTTAGGACTGGGAATACTTTGGTCCAAGCTCTTCTGACTTTCATCGTTTGCACTAAAAAAAAAAATCAGCTGTAATTTTGATAGGTTTCCTTTCATATGTGACTTGTTGTGTTAACTCCAAAATATGTTTAAGAATTCACATTTTTCCTTTTAATTTTATGTTACTCTAAAATATGAATGTATACCTTCCACCCATATACATTAATTACCATGTCTGAAAGTAAATGGTAAGTTAATTCTAGGGCCCATTAAGAGATTCACATTATAACATCATAATTGCTTTCAGATAAAAAAAAAAAGAAATATAACAGTAACAATACCTTGTCTTTTCATTGGGGGATTTGGTGCTAGCATCCATAAATGAGGGAAACCATTACCCATTTGTTTTTCTGGGACTGTGTTACTTCACTTAGCATAATATTTTCTAGTTCCATCCATTTACCTGCAAAGTTCATGATGTCATCTTTCTTTAGTGCTGCATAGAACTCCATTGTATAGATGTACCACATTTCTTAGTAGTTTATATATTCTGAGTAGATTATATATTCTGTCAGATGTATCTGCAGTGAAGGTTTCCTCCCACTCAGTGGGTTTTCTCTTCACTGCCTTGTTTCTTTCTTTCTCTGTACAGAAGCTTTTGAGTTTGATGTTGAACACTTTTTAAGATGTTTCTCAGCTATTTACTTCTTCATTTGTGAAGTCTCTGTTCAGCTCTTTACTCCATCTTTTGATTGGGTCATTTGTTTCCTTGATCCTTTGTTTTTTGAGTAATTTATATATTCTGCATGTTAATTTGATCAAATAATTGAGAGTGAATAAATATCAACCTTACATGAACTCACTTAGAAAACAAGGAAGAGGCACCTCTTGCCCTAGTTAAGCTCCTTGGGTCTGAGGAACTTTGACGTCACAGTGTATGTCCCAGGCTTATGAGCACAGAAGCTGGTTTTCATTCATTACAGGATGCCTCAAAAACGGAACACTGCATGTTTCTACATTATCTTTTAGACTGCTAAAATGTTTATCCTTTATGTATGAAGAAACTATGACTCAAAGAACAAAAGTCCCATGCTAAGGAAATATGTTCTAGTTTGCATTCTATAGCTGTGATAAAATACTAATGATCAGCAACTTGGGGAGAAAAGGGTTTATTTTACCTTACAGTCCACCATCAACAGATGCCAAGGAACCTGGAGGTAGGAACTGAAGCAGAGACCTCAGTTGGGCTTCCTGGAAAATCCCCAACTTAGGTGGGCTTACGACCTTACATTCCATCCTTTTGTAAACATCATCATTTCTTTAAAACAACAACAACAACAACAACAACAACAACAACAAAACCTACCAGTAGCTTCCACTCTCTGGGTAACGTTGCAATGGAGGAAATTGCTCACTTGTGCTTCCTTCCTTCCAGGTGATTCTAGTTTGTGCCAAACTGATGAGAACGAAACAGCACACATACAAAGCATGAGGAAGGACCGTTCTTTATATAAAGAACAGAGCCATCTGTAATCAGGAGTCAGCTACCCCAAAAGCCCAGTCACCAGCCCAGCTCGCATTAGACACAAGTGGGAAATTATAAGTCTAACTGCACATTATTTGCCATTCTCCAAATTCCATCTTTCTTTGCTATTTCCCGGCAGCAGCCCTGTTCTACTTTACTGAACTATTTATAGATCATCTCAAAGATGTTTAAGGTTACTTTGTATGTGCCTGCTGCAAAGTATTGTGAAGCCAATTGTTTCCCAATCCCTGGAAAAAATTTGGGAGGCAAAGAAAAATAAGAGAGCTGAGGGAAAAATTACAATGCTTGAAGTCTGTCCACAGATCAGTCTTTTCTCTTTCCCACTTCTCTCTTTTTTTTTTAATTTATTTTTATTGATGCTTTGTGTATTTTATACATCATTTTCCAATTCAGTTCAGGCATATATCCCCTTCCCTTCCCCCCCCCCCCACCCCTACCCATCGCAGATCGTGCATTCTGCCGTAATTTTTCTGCATCTTTCTCTGCTTTTTTGTTTTGTTTTGTTTTCATTTTTTTAACAATAGGTGATAATTTGTGAGTACAAGCATCCTTCATGTAAAACCAATTTGCAAGCAGTTGTGCCCAAACCCACACAGCTCATGGGTCCCACCATCCTGAAAGGGGGGGGGGCTTGTATGTTCAATCAAGTTGATCAAATGAGTGTCCAGTCTATATTGTTGTAGTTTCACCATTAACCCCAATCGAAGCCCTTGCATTCTACCATGCCCCCTCTTCCGCAGATTGTTCCCTAGGCTTTTTAACATTAAAATCTAGCAACTGAATGTCCATTAAAGACATTTGGTACAGAGTACTATCTGCTTAAGTAATTGTCTTTAGGTAAGGTGCTATTTTGTATATATCATACCAGTTTCCATTTTACCCTTCCCATTTGATGGATAAAGAAAAGGCATATGCAGTAACATTTTGAAAACTAACAAAGTCTGGTAGCATTTTCTCAACAGTTAGTTTTTATTGTACCAAACATTTTTCTCTAGCTAAAATGCAGCTGGCTGTTGTAAAGTAATTGTACCAAAATAACAATGACTGTATTATTGTATATCAAAAGTCTTGTTGGATAGAAGGGAAATAGTGATCCAGACTCATAAATACAAGAAAAGACCAGTGTCAATGGTAACCTAGAATTTAAGTATCATTTATTTCGCACCTTGCCAAGCATCACAATAAAATAAAAATTAAAGCATCAAACGCTGCATTCAAAATTTCCATCAAAACAAGAGAGCTGAGGTAAATGGGTTCTTTTGAGATAGGATCTCATGTACCTAGGCTGGCCTGGAATTCACTGTGTAGCCCAGGATAAACTTGAATTTCTGCCTCCAGCTCCCAAGTGCTGTGATTATAGGCATGCACCATTTTGCCCAGTGTATGAAGTGCTGAAGCTCACACTCAGGACTTTGTGCATGCCAGCATGTCTGTGCTAATTCAGCTATGTCCCCTACTTGGGGTTCAGTTTTGAAATATTCTGCCTCATCAGCTCCTGAGTGCAGAGGATAGGATTTTAAGCTTGAGCCATAGTTGGAACTTAAATTTTCCCCAAAGTTCTCTATGTGAGAGTCTTTATCTCTATTTTGTGATATTTTGGGGGTGGTAGAATTTTTGAAGATGGAACCTGACAGAAAAGAGTTAGGTCATGTGGGGCGTGCCGGCGAAGGGGGTCTTAGGGCCCCTTTGCTTCCTGCTTTCCAGAAGGTAAGCACCTTGCTTCTACCCCTACGTGACGGAGAATTCTAAAAGCTGAGAATGGAGAATGGGGCTTCCCAACAAGCCAGGAGGATCTACAAGGGAAACCAGGCTCATGATGAGTAGAAACTTACTTGCCCCGGGAAAGAAGTACAGCCATGTGAGGAGTGAACTTCCTGAGTGAATTTCGAATGCATGAATAAAGGATCTAGAAGCAGAGTACCAGGAAGTGATAAGAAGCAAGTGTCTGATGGAGGTTAAATGAGAGCACTGAAGTCGGAGGAGGTGACAACGTCCTTCTACACTCATCTAATCGATTGGCTGCAAAGGTTGCAGATGGATATTTTTCTATCACATAATTAAAATTATATCATGTTTCTGTACAAAACATTTTAATGACCCTCTCTCTATTGCTCTCAGGATTAAAAAATCCTAAATCCTTGTATACTCCTATTTTTTTTTTTAGCCTTAACTTGAAAATTATCATGTTGAAATTCTGTTTCTCCCAACATACTTGGCAGCAAAATTTTATCTAAGCTGATCTGAGGTTCTTCATCTTCTTTCTTTATTGGTTGTGATCACTTGGTATCAAAAATATTAAGCTGATTATTACATGGTTCTGCCCCAATTTCTGCTGGATGTTACAATCAAATACAACACTACTAAAATCTGAAAAAGTCTAACTCCAAAAGCACATCTAGCCTCAAGTTTTCCAGATTAGAGTTTATGGGCTGTACTTTCTTATTAAGACAACAATGGTACCCAGAGGCTATGCCTTGGGAATGTTCCTACTTATCTCCACTACCTCAGACTCCACACATACCTTGTCATCATATTTGCCTTATACTACCACATTATGGCCTTATACAAACACTCCCCCTTTTAAGGAATAGCTCCATCCTACCTGCAATGCTGAAAAAAAAAATACCTTGAGCCTTTCAAAGCCCTTTTCTATAAAGCCATTCCCATCCTGCCCTGGACTCAGCCCTGTCCTGACCCCTAGATAGAATTGTTTACTTGCTGTTATATGCACTTGACCATATACATCACTCAGTTCAGCATGCGTCACATTTGTTGTGATCATCTGCTTACAGTTCTAATTTCCTTCTCTGTACTTTTGGTTCTTCACATGCAGGGACTTCTCTGCACAGCTCTGACCACAAGATCTGGTAGAATTATTGGTACTAAGATGTCTGGCATATCATGGTAGACACTCAGTAAGAAGTCTGTCAATGCATCACTCTGAGAGGAGATGAACCATGTGTATGCATCAAGGTCATTCTCCAACCAGAATAGGCAAGGAGACAGCAAAGGGAGGGATCTCCAAACTCCTTGTCCAGTGTATAAGACTCAATATTAGCAACTAACAAATACTGATCTTACATGATCTCCCTGTCCACACCAACAAGAACTCCAGGACATGGAATGTGTTTAGTCTCTCCAAAGCTGTAATTAAAACTGTGTTCCCTCTCTAGCCCCATTTCAAATAATTGTGGCTGAGTATATAAATAAGACAGTTTGACAGAGACATGGATAATTTTAGGTCACAGATCTGAGTTTCCATTATAGTGGGTAAACCACACTAATCAGAACAAGAATGTCAGCATTGAACTTTGGGGCTTACAAAGCACATGCACTTACGTTTTTCTCAATTAATTGAATTCTCACAATAGCCATGTTATAAGATACTGAGTCTAGCCCCCATTAACAGATGTGGATATTGAAGCACAGAGAGAAGAACCACTAGCTGTAAGGCTCAAAATAAGAAAAGGAACTGAGAATAAAAGAAGATTTATAGTCACCGTATTCAGATTTTAAAAGGAAGAGTATTACCAAAGTCGCAAAAGCCATAAGCAAAGAAATATAAGTTTGCCAGGGCCAGAAGAGATGAGAAAGGAGGTCTCGGTTTTATGGGTAGAAGGACTTTGATTCTAAGAAAGAGGCTGAGCTTCACACAGCTGAGGTTAGTGCCAATTGGAAATTACTTCACATTGAAAGTAATATGTGGGCCGGGCGTGGTGGCACTCGCCTTAGTTCAAGGCCAGGCCTGGGTCTATAGAGTGAGTTTCCAGCTGGCTACAGGGAGACCTGGTCTCCAAAAAAAGACCAAAAAAAAAAAAAAAAAAAAAAAAAAAAGAAAGTGATTATGACAAAGAATTTAGAGAAAAGGGTTAAAAGGGAAAAAATAAGAACATTTTAAATATTTTATTTATGTGCATATGTGTGTTCCTCCTGTGTGTAAGTGCCCTCAGAGACCAGAAGATGTTGGACTTTGGAATTGGAATTACAGGAGTTTGTACATGGCCCAACAAGGGTGCTGGGAACTGAATTCCTATCCCTCCAAAAAGGAAGACGCACTCTCAACCACTGAGCGACCAGTGTCAAGAATTTTTTTTTTTATTTATTTCTGTATGTGTATGAATGTACTGCCTGCATGCAAGTTTGTGCACCCGCGTCGTGCAATGCCGCGGAGGTCAGAAGAGGGTCTCAGATTCCCCGGGAACTGGAGTTCTCCTGGAATTGGAGTTTCAGACTGTTCTCGGCCGCCATGTGGGTGTTGGGGATCGAACCCGGGTCCTCTGTAAGAGCAGTCGGTGCTCTTAACCGCTAGGCCATCTCTCCAGCCCCAAGAATATTTTTAAGACATCCTAAAGTCAAGCTACATAAAGTCTGGCTTCCAATAATTTTCCATACGTATTTTTATTTTATATATTTTTTTGTTGTTTTATTTCTATTTTATGTGTGGGTATTGCATGGATGTATCCAAGTGCAACCGCATCATGCAATACCCACAAAAGACAGAAGAAGGCATCAGATCCCTTGGAACTGTAGTTATAGACCGTTTTTAGCTACCATGTGGGTGCTGGGATTAGAACCCCACATCATCTGCAAGAACAGCCAGTGCTCTTAACCTTGGACCCATCTCTCAAGCCCCATACGTATGTCTATTTTAAAAGCCTTTTTATGTATAAATGTATGTTGCCTGTTACCTTCCTCCTAATCAAAGAATGAGAGTGAACATCTTACCACACTTTCATCAACATTGGATTCTCTTTGTTTTAAATATCAGATAAATTTATAGGGAAGTTTTGGAAAGGCAAAAGTTAAAACTTACTGTCATTTTAATTTGCATTCACTTGGACATTTAGAAACTTCAACATTTTTTTCATTTTTTCGTTAGTATATTTCATGTTTGTCTAGTTTTGTCCTTTCTCCACTTATTTATAGAGGTGATGGTATTCAATTATTGAAGTCATATGAGTTTTATATTTATTAAAAAGCATTAACCTTGGCATTTTTCCTATAACATTATCTCTAATTTTGTTGATTGAATTTTAATGTTGGTGACTTTTTTAATCTATAAAAGTTTTTAAAATCTCGTGTTGTTAGATCTATCAATCACATATGAGCTTAGAAAAATCCTCTGCCCTATCTATCAAGAGTTTGATAAATATTCAAATCTATTTTATTCTAGAATTTTTAACAGTTCAGGGGCTTTTTTTGCATTTTTAATTCTTTAGTCCATCTGGTATTATTTTGCTGCTCCTTATGTGGTAAGTAACAAGTGTTCAAAATTCTTTTTTTTATTATTTATTTTATTTATTTTTTTTTATTTTTATTTTTTTTTGTGGGGTCTTTTTGAGACAGGGTCTCCCGGTAGCTCTGGCTGTCCTGGAACTCACTCTGTAGACCAGGCTGGCCTCAAACTCACAGAGATCCACGTGCCTCTGCCTCCCAAGTGCTAGGATTAAAGGCGTGTGCCACAACACCCGACATTTATTTATTTCTGTATGTGTATCAATGTACTGTCTGCATGCAAGTTTGTGCACCCGTGTCGTGCAATGCCGCGGAGGTCAGAAGAGGGTGTCGGATTTCCCTGGAACTGGAGTTCTCCTGGAATTGGAGTTTCAGACGGTTCTCGGCCACCATGTGGGTGCTGGGGATCAAACCCGGGTCCTCTGTAAGAGCAGTCGGCGCTCTTAACCGCTAGGCCATCTCTCCAGCCCTCAAAATTCTTTTTAAAAACAATAAACCCTTAATATATCATATGTTTAGTAGATATTAGCCTAAACGATGATGGCCAGGTGGTACTCACACCCAAAGCTGCAAATTTCTCAAGAGTATTTAGTATTTTCCCTATAATATCACAGGTCAAAAAACCAGAGATTCACCAGTCATTGCTCCAAGAGAGTTTATCAGCATGCTGCACATCCAACACATGGCCTCCTTTTCATTATTAAGAAAGGTAATAAATAAGAACCCAGGCTCCCACCAAACCTTAGCAAATCCTGCAAAGGAAATCATGCACATATTGAAGTCTCATCTCTAGTGGACTTAAACATTTTCTCTGAATGAATAATTTAACCAAGACAACTTCCCTTCTTTCCAATTAAGGTTTCTCCCTAAAAGCATGTGGTGACTCATTAGAAAGAGTGAGTTCAGAAGGCAGCACAATCCGCACATCTGATTTCTCTCTACTCGGGGCAAACATTTATCCTTTTCCCTGCTTTTTAGCCCAAAGGTGACCAAGTCTGGTGCTGCACTGAAAAGATTTGTGGGTTATTGTCCTGATGGATGGCAGAGTAATGGAATAGATCTGTGCTGTGTCCTGGAAAGGCAGTTGAAAAGGCATTGTGCTCTTGACAGCTGGCATTATAATGGAGAAATATTAGGAGGAATATTTCAGTAGCTACTCAGAGACACAGTAGCTGTAAGAATGCTTCAGAGGAGAGTAAAAGGATCATAAAGAAAAAGGGAACGGATGCTCTAAGGAGGTAAAAAAGCTTCAGGAGAGGAAAAAAAATGTCTACTCAAAACATATGTGATACAAAGCAGTTTGCTAGCTGGGTTATCTAAGAAGGGTGGCAGTGACCTCCACTATGTAAAGTTGACAATTACATTATTAATGGATAAAATGTCAAGGCTAGGTTAGTTTTCCTTTAAATATAAACAACTGTGTTCTGTTTCACACATACTCAAAGAACCTGGCATTGAACAGTTTCTGGTGACTATGTATTCTATGTAAAACCAGTCAGTGACAGGTATAAAACAAAATACAAAAACTACTGCCAGGCAGCAGGCCCAGCCCTGAAGTTTCATGGCAGATATTCAGGCAGAAAACTGCTCCATCTTTCTGGGAGAAGAGAGTTGGGGAAAGTTTGATACGGCCTTCCTACGACATCTGCCTTAGAAACAGAAATTCAAGTACACATTTCAAACAGCAATAGGATCATTACCATGACCATCTGGAGAGGCTAGTGTTGGTCCACGACATAATTCTTCACGTGTGGGACAAACTTGGGTGCAGAAATTTCAGTTTCTGGAATTTCTGTGAAATGACTAACAATACAAAGATCTGCTATGAAGATGTCCATCTCAGCGTTATTTATCAATAGGTCTTTGTTACCTAACCTTTTTTATAATATTTTTATTTATCCTTGAAAACTTCATACATATATATACAGTGTGTCTTGATCACATCCTAGCATTACTTTTCTCTGTCCAACTACTCCCAGCACCACAACATAGCTCCCTCCCAACTTCATGTCCTCTCTTTTTAAGTTCAAAAGCTATTGAGTCTAACTACTCTTGCCCATATGCCCATCGATGCTTGGGTATGGAGCTATCTACAGGACATGGAAACTGACCAGTGGCCCCCAAAGAAATGTGACTCTTCCCCACCCCACCCCTCCCCAGTCATCAACTGACAATAGCTCCTCAGATAGACATGGGGACTCCGTAATTCCCTCCCATCCATTTGGAATTTTTGGCTGGCTAAACATTTTAAAGCTTAAGCTCAGCAAGATGCCTAGGAGACCAGCACACACTCAGGTGGGCCAGGAAGCAAGGGGGGCCTACTCAGACCTCAGGGACCAGGCAGAATACCACGGCCCTTCTTCTGCATGTTCGGCATGGGCAGAATCATCCATCCACGTTCAGGGGGCCAGTGCATGAGCCAAGGGAGCAAACCTCCCCCGCTCCTATTTGTGGTGCAGACGATCAAGTAAGCTAGTGGTTGTGGTGCAGACAATCCAGTGTTAGTGATTCTAGGCTGCATAGCCAACTTGGAGGAACTGACCAGCAGGATGCACAGTGAGTGCATCAAACAGTCCTCCATATTAACACTTGAGATTAGCACAAGAATCCAAACAAAAAAATAAACCCACATGCCAAAGTCACAACGAAACAAATAACAACATAGGAAAAACTCATAATAAATCTACACCAAACTCTACCAGTCTTATAGAATATCCTGACAATGAGATCTCCCTGGAAGGAAACCAAGACATGGACTTTAGAAGAACAGTCATAGACAGATCAAAGAAATTAAAGAATATAAAAAACAAATCAGAGAAATAAAGGGAGAGAATGAAAAACTCAGGAAGGATCTAGAAGAAAAGAATGATAAGCTCCAAAAAGAACTGGAGGGAGAGAAAGACAAACTCCAAAAAGAACTAGAGGGAAACAATAACAAACCTCGGAAGTGGAAACACTGAAAAGATGCCAGGCTGAAATGAAAAAAGAAGCTGACCAGCAAAGCAAGGAGCTACAAGTAGAGAATGACAAGCTCCAAAAGGAAGTGGAAATACTAAAGAAATCACAGGAAGAAATGAAAAAGGAAATTGAACACTGGTCCAATCAACAGAAAAGGTTGGGATAAAACCTCAGAAGCAGAATGGATGAAGCAGAAAATAGAATATCAGCCATGCGTGGTGGCCCATGCCTTTAATCCTAGCACTTGGGAGGCAGAGGCAGGCGGATCTTTGTGAGTTCAAGGCCAGCCTGGTCTACAGAGTGAATTCCGGGACAGCTGGGGCTACAGGGAGACCCTGTCTTGAAAAGACCAAAATAAATAAATAAATAAATAAATAAATAAATAAATAAATAAATAATAGAATATCAGATCTGCAGGATAAGATGGAACAACTAAAATGCTCAAGTAAAGTTTATGAAAAATTAAAAAAACACGAATGGAACAACCAGGAAATGTGGATACTGTGAAAAGCCCAAATCTCCACATCATAGGGATAGAGGAAGGAGAAGAATCCCAAGGCAATGGTATTGATCAGATCTTCAACAGTGAAGAAGTAATGATGGCTGAGAAATATCTTTAAAAGGTTTCAACCTCTTAATAATTAAGGAAATGCAAATTAAAACCACTCTAAGATATTATCTCATTCTGATAAGACTTGCTAAGATCAAGGAAACAAAAGATACCAAGTGCTGGAGAGGTTGTGGAGAAAGGGGAACACTCATCCACTGCTGGTGGGAATGTAAACTCATGCAACCACTATGGAAAGAAGTATGGAGAACCCTTAAAAGCTCAAAATGAGCCTACCACCTGACCCAGCCATACCACTCCTGGGTATATACCCCCAAGACTCATCCTACTGCAAAGATACATGCACATTTATGATTATTCCAGCTCTCTTTAGAATAGCAAAGAACTGGAACCAACCCAAGTGCCACTCAACTGAGGAGTGGATAACAAAAATGTGGTATGTCTACACGATGGAGTTCTATGTAGTGGTAAAGAAAGATGACATCATGAACTTTGCAGGTAAATGGATGGAATTAGAAAATATTATGCTAAGTGAAGTAACAGTGCCCCTTTCCCCACAAAAATCCAAACGGGGAATAGTTTCCCTCACTTGTGGATGCTAACACCAAATCCCCCAATTGAAAGGCAAGCTGAACAATGTTATTGTTATATTTCTTTTCTCTGAAAGCAACTGTGATGTTATAATGTGAATCATTAATGGGCCCTAGAATTAACTTGCCACTTATTTTCAGACATTGTAATTACTGTATATAAGTGGAAGTTATGTATTCATATTTTGGACTAAAAATTAAAAAGGGAAAGGTTGCAGGGAAAGGGAAACACTCATCCATTGCTGGTGGGAATGTAAACTCATACAACAACTATAAAGCAGTGTGAAGAACCCTTAAAAGACTCAAAATGTGCTTACCACCTGACCCAGTCATACCACTCCTGGGTATATACCCACAAGACTCATCCTACTGCAGAGATACATGCACAGCCATGTTTATTGCAGCTCTCTTCACAATAGTGAAGAGCTGGAACCAACCCAAATGCCCCTCAACCAATGAATGGATAGAGAAAACGTGGTACATCTATACAATGGAGTTCTATGCAGTGGTAAATAAAGATGACATCATGAAATTTGCAGGTAAATGGATGGAACTAGAAGATATTTGTAAGTGAAGTAACACAGTCCCAGAAAAACAAACGACAAATGGTATCCCTCATCTGTGGATGCTAGCACCAAGTACCTAGTTGTAAGGCAAACTGAGCAAAGTTAATGTTATATTCCTCATGATCTGAAAACAACTGTGCTCTTATAATGTGACTCCCTTAACAGATTCTGAATTAACCTACCATCTATCTTCAGAATTTGGAGTTTTTGCTACATGTGCGGAGGGTATCTATGCATCTTTTAGAGTAATATAAAATCAAAAGAATGAAAAAAATAGCCATATAAAATTAAAGAGAAAAAATATGAATTCCTAAACATATTTCCGAGTTAACATACAGTTTATTCCCAGAGGACATAATTCTGGTACATATATGACGTTTATATAGGCATATTTTGGAGCAATACAGATGGGAGGGAAAAACAACAACATAAGGACTGGGTCAAAGAACTGATTGGTACAGTTAAATCCTGCCCAAAACAGTAAACCTCTGTAGAGAAAAACTTTAAAAAGACTGAAAGAAAGATGCTGGACATGTATTGCATAATGTATGAACTGGGGTGGGGTGGGGGAAAAAGAAAGGGAAATATGTCTAAATTGAGCTGAAAATGATGTATGAAATACACAAAACATCAATAAAAATAATAAACTGGAAAAAAATTGAAAGCTTAACCTAATTGTCTTTTGCAGTTTGAGTTCTGGTAAGACATTACCACTAGACAGCATTTTACAGCACTCCTTCCCATCCTCTGACTCTTGCAGTATTTCTACCTCCTCTTCTCCAATGTTCCCAGAGACTGGGAGGGGAGAAGTTAACATTTTATTGCTAATAGATCTCCAAAATCATACACACACCCACACACACACACACACACACACACACCACACACCATATAATATATATAATATATATATATATAATATAATATATATATAATAGAGGGTCTTCTCATCTTGAATGGCCATAGAGTGTTTTTATTGATGAACCTGTCAGAATTTGATATATAGTTCCTATACTTGGTTTTGAGAACATTGTATAAGCCCTTTATTATATTCATTAAATTGAAAGAACATGCTAAATAAAGACCATAAAGACCATGTAATTCATATCTATTTCCTGCCTGCAGAATCTCAAGAAGTTTCAACAAGATTCTTCAAAGTTATTTATTTTATTAGCAACAAAATGCCTACTCATAAGCCATTTTTATCATATTAATTCTACCACTTAAATAATTTAATTTTAGCCACACTAATTCATGTTCCAGAGTGATTCACATATCAACTACATGCTCAGGTTACTATTTTCAAGGTTATGAAAGATCTATACAGAAGCAGCATCATATACTCTACTAGAATTATATGTATGGAAAATGTTAAGACAGTGTATAGGTTATCCAATACTGCTTAACAAATTATCTCAAAATTTGAATGCTTAACCTACTTACCACTATGACTTCACAGTGTGATACTCTGCTTTCTATTACTGAGGCTAAATACCAGAGAAACCAACCAAAGCAATAAGGATTTATTTTGACATGATGGCTCTAGAGGCTTCAGACTGTGATCACTATGGTCTTTTGTTTACAGGCCACCCATGCTGTAGAGTTCATGGTGGAGCCAAGCTGCTTACCTCATAGCTGCCAGAAAACAAAGAGAAAGAGTTCAATTTCATAACAAAGTCCTTTCTCAAAATTCAGTTAAGCTATAAACACATCAATGGATTAGTAAATTGATCAGGTCAGAGCTCCCGTGACCCATTCACTTCCCAAATGTTCCATCCTTTTAATACTATTGCAATGGAGATCAGATCTTCCATGTAGAACCTTCTGGGGGGACATTTAAGATATGTTAATAAAACAGTCAGGAATCCAGCTTTAACTCAACAGTGTCCTCTGGTGCTGATCTCTTACAAGGATTCAGAGAGGATGTGGGCCAGGCTTTTGGTCATCCCAAAAGTTGGCTTTTTGGGATTGATCCACTTTTAAGTTCATTCAAGTGGTTGTTGGTGTGAGTCTGCCTGTTCTTCATGAGCTGTTGGACTGAGGCATCCTTTGATCCTGGTTTAACACTGAATGAGCAGCTCACAGTATGTCAACTGAGTTCATCAGAGTGGGTGCCATGAGAAGGCAGGAGAATGAGTCCAAACAAGATAGAATCTATGCTCCTTAAAAGCTTAAGTTTTCAGATTCAGCAAATAAAAGCAGGACTTCTGGGTCAGTGAGATTTCTCAGTGGGTAGAGGCACTCACTACCAATAATGACCTGAATTTGATCCCTGGGACCCACTTGATGGAAAGAGAGAGCCTACAAATACCCTCTGACCTCATGCACCTGGCATGTGCACACCCATCCCTACCCACCAATAAACAAATGTAAAATAAAGGAGGGCACGTAAATCAAACAAAGAGTGAAATTTCTCATTTAAATATGTACATTAGAAAAATAAGCAATAAGCAGATTTTGGTTGAACATACGTGTAATCAAAGGCAAATTCAAAGTTAGCCAAAGCTATATAATGACACCTAGCTCAAAAGTAACAGTGTGGATGTTGCTTCCTCCGTGTTCCAGAACTGACAGTTAGTTCCTTAGCATCCCTTTGGCCAACGACATTCTGAGGGGCAGGTGGAGATGGGGGGGTGGCACAGGAATTCGGGACAAGCCTGAGAGACAGATCAAAAAAAGGAGCCACCCAGGAGAAATTCCAAGAGAGGGAACAAATCATTTATTGGTAGGAGCTGGGGGTCTTATATACCAACATCGGGCTTTTGAGGCAAGAATGGGGGGTGAGAAGGTGCATGGGAACGTCATAGTGTTCAGTGTTTATGCAAGCCATATCATGGGCTCCACCAGCTCTGTGGAACCAACGTGCTGTTGGTGCACGGATGCACTGCTTTCCAACATGTTCTGGCAGTGCGGGGATGTACTGCTTTCCAACATGTGCTGGTAGTGGAGGGATGTAGTGCTTTCCAACATGTGCTGGTAGAGCAGGGATGCACTGCTTTCCAACATGTGCTGGTAGTGCAGGGATGTAGTGCTTTCCAACATGTGCTGGTAGAGCAGGGATGTACTGCTTTCCAACATGTGCTGGTAGTGCAGGGATGTACTGCTTTCCAACATGTCCTGGTAGAGCAGGATGCACTGCTTTCCAACATGTGCTGGCAGTGCGGGGATGTACTGCTTTCCAACATGTGCTGGCAGTGTGGGGATATAATGCTTTCCAACATGTGCTGTTAGTGCAGGGATGTACTGCTTTCCAACATGTGCTGGCAGTGCAGGGATGTACTGCTTTCCAACATGTGCTAGCAGTGCAAGGATGTACTGCTTTCCAACATGTGCTGGTAGAGCAGGGATGTACTGCTTTCCAACATGTGCTGGCAGAAACGGGATGTAGTGCTCTCCAACATGTGCTGGTAGAGCAGGGATGCACTGCTTTCCAACATGTGCCGGTAGAGCAGGGATGTAGTGCTTTCCAACATGTGCCGGTAGAGCAGGGATGTACTGCTTTCCAACATGTGCTGGTAGAGCAGGGATGCACTGCTTTCCAACATGTGCTGGTAGTGCAGGGATGCACTGCTTTCTAACATGTGCTGGTAGAGCAGGGATACACTGCTTTCTAACATGTGCTGGTAGTACAGGGATGTAGTGCTTTCCAACATGTGCTGGTAGTGCAGGGATTTAGTGCTTTCCAACATGCGCTGGTAGTGCAGGGATGTAGCGCTTTCCAACATGTGCTGTTAGTGCAGGGATGCACTGCTTTCCAACATGTGCTGGTAGAGCAGGGATGCACTGCTTTCCAACATGTGCTGGTAGTGCAGGGATGTACTGCTTTCCAACATGTGCTGGTAGAGCAGGGATGCACTGCTTTCCAACATGTGCTGGTAGTGCAGGGATGTACTGCTTTCCAACATGTGCTGGTAGAGCAGGGATGCACTGCTTTCCAACATGTGCTGGTAGTGCAGGGATGTACTGCTTTCCAACATGTGCTGGTAGTGCAGGGATGTAGTGCTTTCCAACATGTGCTGGTAGTGCAGGGATGCACTGCTTTCCAACATGTGCTGGTAGTGCAGGGATGTACTGCTTTCCAACATGTGCTGGTAGTGCAGGGATGCACTGCTTTCCAACATGTGCTGGTAGTGCAGGGATGTACTGCTTTCCAACATGTGCTGGTAGTGCAGGGATGCACTGCTTTCCAACATGTGCTGGTAGTGCAGGGATGTACTGCTTTCCAACATGTGCTGGTAGTGCAGGGATGCACTGCTTTCCAACATGTGCTGGTAGTGCAGGGATGTACTGCTTTCCAACATGTGCTGGTAGTGCAGGGATGCACTGCTTTCCAACATGTGCTGGTAGTGCAGGGATGTACTGCTTTCCAACATGTGCTGGTAGTGCAGGGATGCACTGCTTTCCAACATGTGCTGGTAGTGCAGGGATGTACTGCTTTCCAACATGTGCTGGTAGTGCAGGGATGCACTGCTTTCCAACATGTGCTGGTAGTGCAGGGATGTACTGCTTTCCAACATGTGCTGGTAGTGCAGGGATGCACTGCTTTCCAACATGTGCTGGTAGTGCAGGGATGCACTGCTTTCCAACATGTGCTGGTAGTGCAGGGATGTACTGCTTTCCAACATGTGCTGGTAGTGCAGGGATGCACTGCTTTCCAACATGTGCTGGTAGTGCAGGGATGTACTGCTTTCCAACATGTGCTGGTAGTGCAGGGATGCACTGCTTTCCAACATGTGCTGGTAGTGCAGGGATGTACTGCTTTCCAACATGTGCTGGTAGTGCAGGGATGTACTGCTTTCCAACATGTGCTGGTAGAGCAGGGATGCACTGCTTTCCAACATGTGCTGGTAGTGCAGGGATGTACTGCTTTCCAACATGTGCTGGTAGTGCAGGGATGTACTGCTTTCCAACATGTGCTGGTTGAGCAGGGATGCACTGCTTTCCAACATGTGCTGGCAGTGCAGGGATGTACTGCTTTCCAACATGTGCTAGCAGTGCAAGGATGTACTGCTTTCCAACATGTGCTGGTAGAGCGGGGATGTACTGCTTTCCAACATGTGCTGGTAGAGCAGGGATGCACTGCGTTCCAACATGTGCTGGTAGTGCAGGGATGCACTGCTTTCCAACATGTGCTGGTAGTGCAGGGATGCACTGCTTTCCAACATGTGCTGGTAGTGCAGGGATGCACTGCTTTCCAGCACATGCTGGTAGAGCAGGGATGTACTGCTTTCCAACACGTGCTGGCAGTGCGGGGATGCACTGCTTTTCTGCCCTGATCTTCAAAGCAGAACTTTAGTGCTAGGTTTATCAATTTGGGGAGTTGGGGGTTTGTATTATGCCCCAGGCCTTCACAGGTAATTGGGGTAAAAAAGCCAGGCCCCCCTTTTAGTGCTCCACCCAAATGAAACATCAATTTTACACCTCCTCACTTGTTTTTTATTAAAAGAGGGCAGTGCTGTCACATTCCTCTGGGGGAGGGACTCAGGAATGGCCTGATACTGGACTAGGATATTCTAGGTTGCAACCTCAGTGAGATTATTAATTCCATTTTTAACAAGCAGGAAAAGACAAGTGCACTTGTAATGAGAACTCCTAGGGTGAAGATTAGTCCTAAAAAGAGGAGCATCCAGGTGGTCAGAGGGTTGGAAAACCAGGAAACAGATGCTTGGGAAGACTATCTGACCCAGAGTTCTTTCCTAAGTTCCTTAAGGGCTTTTGCATTTTGTTCCACTATCCCAGATTCATTGACATAAAAACAACATTCCTGTGCTAAAAATACACAAGTCTCTCCATTTTCTGCAGTCAAGAGGTCCACAGCTTTCTGGTTCTGCAGCACCATGTGCACAAGCCATGGCTTCATGGAGTTTAATCTGAAAGTCCATTTCCATACTGTAGACTTTTGCCAGGGCCCCACCCACTGTTCCCATCACCGCGATAGCGAAGAGCTGCAAGCCACCAATGAGTGGAGAAAAAACGTTATACATCTACACAGTGGGATTGTGTGCGGTGGTAAAGAAAGATGGCATCGTGAATTTTGCAGCTGGAACAAGAAGCCATTATGCTAAGTGAAGTACCAGAAAAACAAATGTATCGTGTCCCTCATTTGTGGACCCTAGCAACAAATCTCTATTTGTAAGGCAAACTGAATAATTCTTTTTTTTTTCTTTTTTAGTAAATATAATAACTGATGTTACTCATCAATTTGTTATGTAATGTAGGAATGTAAATTAATAACTTTTCTTTACCTGAATACAACTCTAATGTCAAAATGTGAATCCCTAAACATGTTTTGGAATTAACCTATAGTTTATTTTCAGGTGTTATAATTTTGGTATATGTGTGGTGTGTATGTATGCATATTTTAGAGCAATACAAATTGGAAGGAACAACAACAACAAAAAATGACTGGGTCAAAGAACTGACTGAAACAGAAAACTTCTGCTCAAAACAGTCAACTTCTGCATTGAAAATTTTTAAAAAGACTGAGAAAAAGATGAAAGACGTGTATGGCAGAACGCATGAGCTCTGGCGGGGTGGGAGCACGGAAGGGGGAACGGTTCTACATTTGAGTAAGGAATGTTGTATGAAGTGCACCAAACTTCAATTTAAAAAAATTGGTTTTGAAAAAAAAATAACTTGGAAAACATCTAAACCCCAGCAACATACTTACAGGCTGTACAAGCTTTTCTGTGAATTTGTGTTAAAAAAAAAAAAAAAGTAAAACAAAATGAAAAATAAAACAGGGACTATGCTGGGTGAGGAGCCACGCAGAGGCAGGTGGATGTCTGTGAGATCAAGACCAGCCTGGTCAACAGAGTGACTTTCAGGAGGGCTAGGACTAGGGAAATAGCTCAGTGGTTAAGCTGTTAAACTGCTCTTGCACAGGACTCAGTTTGGCTCCCAGAACCCATATGATTACTCCGGTTTTAGGGGATCTGACACCAACATCTAAGCTCCACAGGCATTGCACACCCATGATGCACATACATGTATGCATAAAACCCTCTCGTACACACAAATAAATAAATAATTAAAAATAAAAGTTTAGAGCTGGGGGTGGTGCTGCACGCCTTTAATCCTAGCACTTGGGAGGCAGAGACAAGCAGATCTCTGTGAGTTCAAGGCCAGCCTGGTTTACAGAGTGAGTTCCAGGCCAGCTGGGGCTATAGGGAGACCCTGTCTCAAAAAAGACCAAATAAATAAATAAATAATAAAAGTTTAGAAAAGAGGAAAAAAGAATAGTTTCTTTTTTTAATTTTTTTGAGACGGGGTCTCCCTATAGCCTTAGCTGGCCTGGAATTCACTCTGTAGAACAGGATGGCCTTGAACTCACAGAGATCCTCATGACTCTGGTTCCCCAGTGCTAGGATTAAAGGCATGTGCGGCCACGCCCAGCTTAAAGACGGTTCTTAGCTGCCAAGTGGGTGCTAGGAATCAAACACAGGTCCTCTGCAAGAGCAGTCAGCACCCTTAACCAATGAGCCATTTCTCCAGCCCAAAGAAAAGTTTCTTAACTAAGCAAACTAAATGCTTTAAGGAATTAGAAAATACAGACTGTCTCGATTGATGACTAATGTGAAAGGAAGATCCAGCCTTCTGTGGACAGCACCATCCCCAAGCAAGTGATACTGAACCATATAAGAAAGCCTGGTGAACATAGGGTAGGAGTGTGCCAGTGAGCAGCTTTCTTCCATTGTTTCTTCTTGAATCCCTGCTTGAGTTCCTGCCCAAAGTTCCCTCAGTGACAAACTCACCTGGCAGTGTAAGTAGAAATAAACCCTCTCCTCCCCAAGTTTCAGAGTGTTTATCACAACAGAAAGGCAAACTAGAACACTCATCTAATACTACTTTGGAATCAAAAATTAAATCAGCAGCAATATAGAGATGTCATTCTGGGACTAAACCTCAATGGTGGGGTGAATCTAGTTACATAGCATTTGATACCATCAATCCTATTTCTTATGTATTATGATGAGAAACTAGGTGAATTTCTGTCTTTTCTTCTCCAACCCAATGCTTAGACATAGTGAGTATGTAACTTACTGAAACTTTCTAAACCTTAGGAATAGTTTTTGTAAATAGTTTTTGTAAATAGTTTTTGATTAAATATGGCATTGTTCATAATCACCTAGCAAAGGTATTGGTCATATTAGCAAATCTTTAAACATTTTACTATGTGCTGATATATCATTCCTAGAAACCTGGGATCCAAGAATATTCTTGATAGAAATGCATATGGCTGTACAATCTAAGGATGCCAAAGAAATACTCATGAAACTAAATTAGGATCTCTAAACTTACAGAAACTTATCATTTTAACTGTCAATCATAGCAGTAACTGAAAACCATATCCAACTTAAGGCAATGCTGCTACTCTGGATGGAAAATTATGCTCCCTCCAAATTACAAGAAATTCAATTATTTGCATAAGTTCTTTCCTTGAAAGAACTTTTTGATTTTGTGCCCAAATGATTAGATAAAATAATGAGTTCAAGTTTCAGTAAGCTAAAACATTGCCATTTATAGTTGACAAAAAACAAACTTTTGTAACCCTTCATAATCCAGAGTGACTTTATTATACACAAAATGAAATTTTATAGAATTTTGCTTCTTATACTTGTAAAATGGGATAAATGGATTTTTGGGCATTGGTTTATAGTCAATTAGGAAAATCATAAAGGCATGAATATAAATTATATAATCATGAATATAAATAATGCTCAGGCATAAGCGAAACAAAAGAACATGCAGCTTGTGGCATCACAACTGTTGAGCTAATTTTCTCTTGCTGTCACAACAAATATCCCAAAACTTAATAACTTGAATGAACACAGACATATAATCATCCTCTTCTGGAGGTCTGGTTAAAACCAAGATGGTCTCAGAGCTAAATGCTTTCTTGAAGTTCTAGACTATAGTTGCTTTTCTAGGTTTCTCTACCTTCTAAAGGTTTCCTGAAGTTCTTGGCTTGTGGGTTCTTCTTCCATATGAGAAGCAGCAAAGGCAGGTGTGGAGCTTCCCACAGTCCCTGACTCCGTCTTTTGCTTTCTTCTTCTACAGTCAAAGGCCTAATTATATTGGACCCTCATTGCTCTCTATCATGTAGCAGAGCATATACCTAAATTCTAGGAATTAGGACTTGGGCATCTCTGAAGAGCCATTATTTTGCCTATCATAATGTTTTCAGAAGTTTGTTCCATAAGACGGTAGAGGAAAAATAGATTCCAAGGGTAGTTGTGTTAAGAAAATATTGCTTACAGTTCACTCTTCGAACTTCATAAGAAAGTCAGTGAGGCCTGACTGCCTGACATGCAGATGTAACTTCTTTTTCTCTTCAAACAATTGTTGACGTCCTAACAACTAGTGTTCCACAAAATGTGGTGTCTTTGAACTTGTGTAGGACTTTTAAATTCTGGTATCTGGTGACCACAAGGTCACTGTCTGTGACCCTGAACCAGTCCTGTAAAAGTCGCTAAGAAACAAAAGCAAAGTGTGGCTCACCCTTCTGTTTACAAAAATGACCAAATGTTTGCCTTCCAAGCTTATGATTTGGCGAATAAATAAGCAAAATGTGTCTAATATCACTCTGGAATTAGGAAATGAGCTGAACTCTGGGAATAAAGTAGTAGAAAGACTAGGTTTTCTCGACGTCTGTCTAATAAGGAGCAAAGGCATAAAGAAAAAAAAATCCTCAGTATGCCTGTGAAGTAGATGCAGAGTACAGAGCTGATGTGGAATGGATGGTTGATTGTATCAGAAATGAGAATGTAATAAGATTCAAAGACAGCAGGATTCCATCTGATGGAGATTGGGAAAGATGTCCAAGTCTCCATGGGCAAACTCATGTCAAGATGGAAAGACCCACATAAGGGAGTTTTTACTAGAATTCCAAAACTGAATTTGTAATATGTTCTCAGTGGACTCTCTTTGATCATTCAACCCAAAAGACAGGTTAAAATACATACAAAATTATCATCTCCTGTAATTAATGTCCACTGGAAAATTAGGTCTGACCATATCACCAAGGGCACTTCTTCCTAACAGCTTCAAGATTCTCTCAGAGATGTGTGGAAAAAATTATCCCATTCCAGGAACAGACTGACACTAAGGAAATAACAGATGTGATTTATTCAGGCTAAAGAAACCAAAAGTAAATTATAAACTTAACTTTGCATGTCCTAAAGATTTTTCATGTTCATTTTCTTTTTTAAAAGCCAATTTTTTTTTTTTTTTTGGTCTTTTTGAGACAGGGTCTCCCTGTAGTCCCAGCTGTCTTGGAACTCACTCTGTAGACCAGGCTGGCCTTGAACTCACAAAGATCCGCCTGCTTCTGCCTCTTTATTGAAGCTTTGTGCATTTCATAGAAAATTTCCAATCAAATCCAGGCCCATTCCCGTTCCTTGCTCCCCCCCACCCCACCAGAGCTCACGCATTCTGCCAAACATATTTTTCATCTTTTTCTCAGTCTCTTCTAAAATTTTTGATGCAGAAGTTTACTGTTTTGAGCAGAAGTTCACCATTCCGGTCAGTTATTTGACCCAGTCTTTATTGTTGTGGTTGTTGTTCCTTCCAATCCGCATCATTCCAAAATATGCATATATGCATGCCACATATATCTTGTAGCAACTTCAACTTATGAATTCTTTTTTTTTTTTTTTTTTTTTTTTTTTGGTTAGGCTGAAAGACGTCTTGTTTGAAGGCTCCTCCTTGGCAAGCCCAAACAACCATCAGTCCTGCCCTTGTGCTCCACACTGGGGTTTTCCCTTCCCATGGTCACCAAATGAGGTCCAGTAAGTACATAAGCACCTGTCTTGATTTTCCTGTACTGGTCTCCATGATACAGCCTGGTTAGTCCAACAATGGCAGTCTATACTCTGAAGAGGCTGAAACCCCAGTAGTAGCTCAGTCCACAAGCTGGATGTCTCAGCAGTCCCCACCTGGCACTGAAGGTTTGGAGGGTTCTTGGAAAGACATGAGTCTTCAGTCCATTTTGAAAGGTTAAAAAGCTGTCTCCCATGTCTTTGAAGGCATGTTCATTTTCAACAAAGGTGTAATTTTTTCCTCTGAGCCTTTTGTCAATAGCAAGATAAACAGACCAGAAAGGAGAGTTTCGAAATGACTTCCTCTTCTTGCATGCAAATGGAAGAGAAAGTCAAACAGGGTGGATATCTGCACATTAACAAGAACACAGAAGCACATTTACCACTTTAAACTGGGAAAATTTTTAAACCAATTTTATTTAGTTGTGTGGCTGTAGTGGAAGACCATCCATGTATACTTGTTATCGAAATTGCTTCTAATAACATGGAAAGGATTCAAAATGGCAATAAAATATTTTCTTGTATAGAAAATGCGGCAAAATAAGCACACCAATAAGTATAATCATGGTAATACTTACCCAGAGAGTTAGACCTCAAAGCAAGATCCCATGTATCTCCATAGTGATAACAATAAACACAAAACATGAGAGACATGACAACTATAAAACTGCTGCTTTGTGCTAAGGATTGTGTTAAACACTCTTCTTCACAAGAATATTATATCAGTCTGTAAATATAAGCTGACTCAAACCATCATTAATTCTTATTGTGAAAAATCTTGCAGGTCCTTGAACACTGCTTCTACAGGATCTCTAAGACTCAGAAACTGGTTCATTAGATCTCACAGCCCACCCCAAACTCTGGGTACTCCACGACAATCTTAATGGTGCCACTATTATTTCATGCTGGGAAAAATTAGTATTTATGCCAAGTGCTTCACCTCTGCAGCTCCCAAGATCATTGTCTATTAAATTACTAGGCTAGGTCATCTTTTCTGTTATCCTTGATACACCACAGTGATGCTTGAGTTCCATGCAAAGGTGCAAGAAATGTCTTGACAGTCTACCTACCATGCTTCTCATTTTAAATTCTCAGTACCCAAAGTGAACTTTCAAGCGTACTATTAATTAATAACCTCTAGTTTCTAGTTAAATTAGACACAGTCTCACTGCTAAGCTTAAAGACCGTCATCCAACACAAAGTCCCTTCAGACCTTACCTTTCCCCTCCTCTTTAGACATCTGCAGAAATCTTTCTTTTTCTTGAGCCAGTGTCCCTCAAGCCATGTGATAAGGCTATGAATTCATGAGGTGCACAAAGACATTTCTGAACTCCAAATTTTGCTCAAAGGAGACTCTAGCTAAAACAAGTGAACATTTGGAAAGTTTAATAAACTTTACCAATTCTTAGAGATTGGAATTAGAATTACAGGTTGGCCTAACTGCAAGTTATTTAATCTTCGGATCTTACTAAGCATAATTTATGCAGTGTGCCCCAAAGGAACACCAGTTTAGTCAAGTGCAGCCTTATTTTAGTTCTGATATTCAGGGCACATCATCTTATCTGAAGGACCAATTTAACCTCTCCATGCAGGACTTGGAGGACTGAAATCCAAATACTCTGGAAATGAGTGCCCCTGTTCATTTCTTCTTCACACACCATCAACTAAGTGAGACCATCCAATGACGTGCCTTCCCCAAAACGTGCCACAATACTGGATGTTTTTTACTTTCTTAGCTAAGTGTCACACAGAAGCTCTAAAATGCTGAAATTTATGTCATCATGAGCTAAACACCAAAATTCTAATTTTTCTTGTATCGGCCTTCATTCGAACTGGAGAAAAACGTTTCTTGGAATTAATAAATTAAGGATTTCCCCCATTAATAAGCTGTGATTTCTAAGGTGAACAAAGACAGGCTAGTTGATAGAAAGTTGATATTCTTTTTTTTTCTTGTTGTTGTTCTTGAAAGAATCTCAATAGGATACAGGCAGTGAGATGTCTCCAGAATATTAACTAAACATCCAAATCCTCATTGTCTATAAAATTTGGCACCTTTTGGAAGTTGCCTATAGTATGTAACAAGATAGTCGTTACTCATAAGGAGACAGGATGGGGTATCTCCCAATTAGTAGCAAAGCTACAACAAGCTTACTGACCCATGTCTCCTGAGAATGTTGCTAACACAGTAGTAATACAGTAGAGATTCAGAGTTCAGTTTAGTGAAGAAAGTTGTCCTAAGGGAATATAATCCATCATTACATGTAGAAGCCTTCTAAAGTGAATACTTCCAAAAATATTCTGGTGGCCTCTCACTGCCTGTATTGAGATTCTTTCAAGAACAACAACAACAACAACAGAAAAAAAAATCAACTTTCTTTTAGACTGTGTTTGTTTTTCTTAGAAGCCGAAACTTATTGAAAGGTGAAAATCCTTAATTTATTAATGCTAAGAAACATTTTTCTCCAGTTCAAATGAAGGTTGATGTAAGAACAAACCTGACAAGTATAAGGAGGCAAATTATATAGATGGTGCCTCTGTCAGGTGGGTGCTCAGAAAGTTTTCCTATGTTGTGAAAATGTCAGCCAATGGAAAAAGTACAGAGTTAGAAAGAATCATTTTGTAGTTGCTAATGAACTACCTGACTGAAGGAGGAAGTTTGATAGAGAGTTCATTGTGTTCAGAGTAGCAGGTCGTGTTCAGGGGATTGTAAATTTCAGGGCTGAGGTCAAGCTGCTGCTGCCTTACCTGTTTCTTAAAGTGACTTCTAGGTAGGACAAGTGATTCTCAGGGAGTGATTTTGCAAAATGTTTGCCCTGGATCTAATTAAGCATTTATATCCAAATTTCAAGTCATGCAGGAGCTAGAGGGGACTAGAAAACTATCACCACGAGGAATCATTCAAACAGTTCAACGGGAGGGAGCTTCTAGAATACAAGTAGCCCATTTTCTCCAAAATCTTCAACAAGTCAGTATGATAAAAATTAAAATGGAGGGGGGCTGGAGAGATAGCCTAGTGGTTAAGAGCACCGACTGCTCTCGCAGAGGACCCGGGTTCGATCCCCAGCACCCACATGGCGGCTAAGAGCCGTCTGCAACTCCAATTCCAGGAGAACTCCAGTTCCAGGGGAATCTGAGACCCTCTTCTGACCTCCGCGGCATTGCAAGACACAGGTGCACAAACCTACATGCAGACAGTACATTCATACGCATACAAAAATAATAATAAAAAATTTAAAAAAATTAAAATGGAGGGAAGCTGAGCTAGATTAAAAGAGATGGGGTGACTCGTAACAAGCAATTGTGACTTGGGTTGGATTCTAACTTAGATGGATCCGTTGTAACACTTGGGAGGCAATTGGGGAAATAAGAGCCGGAACTGATTCATTTGATGGTTGGGAGTAATTATTATTCATTGTTTAAAGGGTAAACATTATATAACTTTTATGTAAGAAGATGGCCTTTACTTTTTAGAGATTTGTGCTAAAGTATTTATGGATAAAACATCACATCTATAATTTACTTTCAATTTCAGCACACACAAAAAATACATGCAACCAATACAGTAAAACACAGTTGTGTCTACATGATAGTATAGGTTGACTTAGAACACTTTACACTGTTCTCTACTGTTTGATATTTGTCATAACTATTCTTAAAAGAATGAGCCATCTCCTCGTGGCTTTGGGAAAGAGCACGCAGTTTCCAAGGAAGCCCCACACCAGGCTTTGAAAATCCAGTGATGCTAGTGACTCTCCAAGTTCACTTTCCTCTTATGGTACAGAGAAAAGCCTCTGGGCAGAGAAAGTGGCTTGGTCCAAATCCCCCAGCTAGCAGGCAGGTGGCCTATGAGGAGACATCTGGTGATTTGCCCAAATGTCAGTCTCTTCTCTTTGGTACCAGGCTCTACACAGCTCTCATCTGAGCTGGTGGCCAAAGGGAAAATGGAATCAGATCTAGGGAAGCTTCTGCTCCCTCAGCCTCAGACTTGCTAGTGAGAGATTGGGCAGGGGGCAAGCATAGTCATGATGGTATTTTTTTTTTTTGTATTTCCAATTTAATATTTTTACTGTGTATTTTTTAATTATTTATTTAATTTATTTATTTATACATATATTTTTTATCAAATCTAGACCCGTGTCCCCCCCCATCCCCCCACCCCTCCGGAGCTCACGCATCCTGCCAAACATGCTATTCATCTCTTTCTCGGTCTTTCTCAATGTTCTCCATGGGGAAATTGACTGTTTTGAGCAGAAGTTCACTGTTTCAGTCAGTTCTTTGATGCAGTCCTTTCTGTTGTTGTTGTTGTTGTTAATGGCATTACTGAAGGCACGCAGTTTATCACAGTAACTTGAATGAGGATGATAAATTCAATCTCCCCACCCTTTGAACTTCATTGTGCTGTGAATGTGAAATGTCTCTTATAGGATCAGGTGTTGAATGATTACTCCCCAGCTTTTGGTGGTGTTTAGGAGGGTTGTAGAACCTTTAGAAGGTAGAGCCTCACTGGAGAAAATAGAACTGTAAACCACAGTAAAATCTCTTCCTTAGATTGTTTTCTTCAGGTGTTTTATCATATCAAGGAGACAGTAACTAAGATAAAATTGTTCCTCCTAATAGCAGAGTAATAACAGATGGGCTTTGGGGCCCAATTGAGCCTTTTGGTCCTTTTCTTCCGCTTAACTTCTGTATCTACAAAATGAAAATAGTGATTCACTATACCCCAGAAAAAGGAACCTCCTGATATGAAAATGGCTGTCAAGCATAGTAGGTGTTTAAATGCTTCTATTTTTATCCTGTCCCCTTTCCCCAAATGACAGTGATTTGCTTACATCAAAACAGAACAGACCAGTGTGTTATCTATGCGAGGACAGTTTAATAACTTCTGCTCTCCAGGTCTAACAATTTGCGCAGATTTCTTCACGTTTTCTTTGCCTAGAGAATCATTTGGTTATCAAAATATGTACCTCATATTAGCTCAGGAATCCAAAAGGGGGGAATCTTCATTCTATTGCTGCAATAAAGGTTTCCTTCTCCAGCAATAATCAAGGCTACATAATTAAAATCGTTCAGACTGCTGAACTAATTTTCAGACTAGAGGTTTGTTCCTGTAGCAACACTTACAAGTGAAGTTTCTACTGTGAATGAATTTAATCGTGAGTCTAATTACAATTTTAATGAATATCTTCCAGCCCTGCATGTAAACTTGCACTCTAAGGCTTAGCTCTCTGGTAGAGTGTTTTAAGGTCTTTTCATTTTTAATATAAAGGAATGTGTTTGGCAAAATAATTGTACAGAAATGAAATACTCTTTTCATTTCAGTTTGGCTCATTTTTGATGACCAAGTGAGAAAATGTAAAATGCCTACTATTTTAAACAGTCTGCTTGGTTGTGGGGGCATTTCATTTTGAACTTTTGTTCAGTGTCTCTTTCCCTAAAGGTGGGCATCACCTTGAAATACTTGTCTAACATTTCCAACTTAGCATGAACATCTCCAAAATCCTGGAAATTAGACATTTTATAAAAAGAGGTATAAAAGAAGAAATGTAAAAGTTTTCTCTTTCGAAACATTTTTGAAGACAAAACAAATGCAAATTTAAAAACAGCCCAGCTCAGCCACTCAAGTAGTCATAGACTTCCTTCCTTTTATTAAGTTTGTGTAAGTGCATGCTACACACACTCACTACCTTCCTTTTCCTCCTCATCTCCATTAGTCCCTTCATTCCCTAGATAGCTCTATTTCTACTTTCATGTCACAGACACGTACATGATTATATATATCTATATATCTATATCTATATAGATATAGATATAGATATAGATATAGATATAGATATAGATATAGATATAGATATAGATATAGATATATGCCCCAAGAGAGAGAAATATGATATTTTTCTTTTTGAGACTGGCTTGATGAGCTTAGTATGATCATCTTTGTTTGCATCCATTCACTGCACAATGCCAGGCTTCTCCCTTAGAGCTGAACTTAATTCCAGTGTGTATAAATTCTACATTTTCTTTATCCATTCCTCCATTGTTAGACACCTAAGTAGGTTCTAAGAAAAAAATAAACAAAACCTTACTTGATTAAGGACAGCAATTTTTATGAAAAAGAAAGTGGAAACTGCCCAATACTGAATCACTGACAATAGAAGGAATGAGTTGTCATGTGTTTCCATAGAATGGGTGGTTGGCATCTTGTAGAATCTTAACTAGTCAGCTCAGGAATATTGAGCTGGGGAGACAAGTAGCTCATGAACCTGCAAGGAGAAATGCTGCAGAGACTGTGGAGAAAAAGAAAGAAACCAACATTCATTGCAACTGAAGAGGAAAAGTGGCGATTTCCACATTAATTTTGTTTCATCCTCATAATGATTCCTGGACTATGATACAGGATATGACAACCAAGGGTAAAGTTGACAGATCCTGAAGAATCCCAACACACCTTTGAAACTATTTCATGACTCAGACATGGTGGTCCACACCTATAATCCCAGCTGTCATATAGGACGGCCCTTCAACCTACAGACAAGGGACAGACACCGTCTTCCACTTGCCTAGGATGATCACAGCTGAGTTTGTTGATAGTCGTGCCCTGCAAGGAAGGATGAGCAGGGACAGTCATGGAACCTTCAACAGAGTCTAACCACACCTCTTAACCAACAAGTGGCCCTGGTCCCATGAGGTCTGGGGTAAGGGCTAAGGTTATATAGGCCAAGGAAACCAAGACCTGGACCTCTCTTGCCACTTTATCCAGCTATAAGGAGGCCACCAACCATGCCTGGGTGAAGACTTTCCAGTGAGGCCTTGCTGGGGGCGCCCACACTCCTGTAAATAAACCTTCACCCAGTACTCTGTGAGTAAGCCCAATGAAACAGAAGGAGAAAATAAGTTCAAGCCCAGATTCAGCTACATAGTGCATTCAAATCCAGCCCAGAATACATGAGTCTCTACCTAAAAACAAACAAACAATACCAAAACAAAGCATAACCCACTGTACAGAATCATTATAAGGTACTGAGAGATATAATCTTCTATAACTTCCCCATCCCTCCTAACTTTTATATTGACCTCAGCTTCCCCTTACCACTTCCCAACAGTTATGCATGAGGGTCTATTCTAAGAACATAGGCCACACTAAACCATGGCCAACCTAAAGCTCACTATGTAGAGCAGGTGATCCATCATCTCACAAAGAACCATCTGCCTCTGCCTCCTGAGTGCTGGAACTAAAGTTATATGCCACCACACCAGGTGAGAACTTCATTCATTAAATATCCATTCTTCTAAGAGTCTCAGAATGTGAAACATACAGAGAACAGAAACCCAGATCTACCTGGCTTCAGACTATAGTTGGAGAAACAAATATCCTATATCCATCTTGGACAGAAAAATTGAAAACAGAAATAGACAATAGGAAACATACACACTTTCAAAAAGGAACTTAACACAGGAAGGCCAGATGTTTCAGGCCTATGATCCTAATTACTCAGGAGGCTGAGGAAATAAGCTGGCAAACTCAAGGCTACCTGATCTAACAGAGAGAGTTCAAATTCCACCTGTATAACTTAATGAGACCTTGTCTCAAAACCAAAAGTAAAAGGATGGTTGGGGATAAAATCCTGTGATAGAATGCTTGCCTAGCATTTGTGGAGCCTTAAGTTCAATCCCCAGCAACACACACACACACACACACACACACACACACACACACACAAGGTGGGAGTGATTTCATGGTTAATTGAATCTGTTCTCCCCAGAGCATAAAGTCTAGGAAGATGCTAGCAAGTTCTTTGGGGATGGAGTTGTGAGTCTTTAAAGCGTGAATATGAGGCTAGAAAAATGGAAAAATAGAATGAAATTGGGATTTTTAAATCTAAGAATTCAGGAAAGCAAATAATGCAGAAAAAATGTGGAATGACTGGGTTCTAGCCAACAGTGTAGAGACTTAGGTGTGATTAAAAAATATCTGTCAAGGCCGGGCATGGTGGCGCATGCCTGTAATTCCAGCACTTGGGAGTCAGAAGCAGGCAGATCTCTGTGAGTTCAAGGCCAGCCTAGTCTACCAAGTGAGTTCCAGGCCAGCTGGGGCTGCAGGGAAACCCTTCTCAAAAAGACCAAAAATAAAATCTGTCAAGACAACAGTACCAATCATTAGATTTCCAAATTTCACACTGGTTGACTAATCTAAGCTACCGATATATTTATATATATATATATATAT
>VZQC01011090.1:1855053-1981355 GCA_009823505.1 Rhizomys pruinosus
GCTGGAAGGTGGGGCTGTGGGGGTTTGGGCACAACAGCCTGCAAATTGGTTTTACATGAAGGATGCTTGTACTCATGGATTATCACTTATAGCTAAAAAATGAAAAAAAAAACTGAGAGAAATATACAGGACAGTTATGGCAGAATGCATGATCTCGGTTGGGGTGGGGGTGGGGGGGAAGGGAAAGGGAAATATGCCTGAACTGAATTGGAAAATGATGTATGAAATGCACAAAGCATCAATAAAAAAAATGTTAAAAAAAAGAGAAAAAAAAAGTAACATTTGTACCTGCTTTGTGAATAGTTGTTCTTAGTGTGGTCTGTAACTCACTATTCGAGAACAAACTACAGAAAAATATCACTGTAACATATCCACATCATTTCAAAAGTTAGGAGTAAATATTTTAAGTTGTCAGAGCTGATGTTTGTGTAAATACACAGAGATGTAATGTATATGGGCAGTAAGAGAAGTCTAGTGATTCATTTTAGGTGTGGCTATAAAGAGCCAAAAGGCTTAATGGAGAAAGTGAACAGAGACTAATCAAGAGGATCAGATGGCTGGGTACTTGGGTCTTGAGGAATTACATAATAAATTTGTCTGAATCATTGCTATTACTGTATGTCAAATATCAGGAGAGTCTCTATATGCTTTTTATCTCAAGAATACTCTTTCCTAGTCTTTTCAAACCAGTTAAGTCATATTGGGAGGAAAATTGGCCCCGAGTACAATGAAGGACTTGCCAATAACCAGAATCAACCTCAGACCCACATCCAGAAAAAATTATACAATTTAAAATGCAGTCAGGATAATGCTTCAGAAGTGATAATGAGATTCCTGCAAGTTGGACTGACTTCCTGGTTCTTAAGGACAGCTGCTTTTCCAGGTGGTGAGATGTTGAATCACACAGCGGGTCCGTGAAAACTGCACATAAAAACAGAAGTCGTAACAAACCAGGCTCAGTGTCAGAGAGCAGACATCAGTCCCCTTTCCTCTTTAGGAGCTGGGTGACCTTGAATAAGAAAATTAAAATTCCTAAATAACCATGAGCTATGCTTGAAGCTGGGAAAATGATGCCATAGTTACCAAATGTAAAAGCAACATGATACATAACATAATCTAATACTAATGTCTTAACTGTTACTATTCTGAGAAGATTCCTAAAGATTCTGGGAAAGTTTAAAAATCATATTGATTACATTTATTACTAATTTAATGCCTCTTGGTAGGGAAAGCTATCATTTACTGTGTATTTACCATGGGTCTGATCCTATGCTCAAGCCTTCATCTGTGTTTTAACTCAGTGCAACTGGGGAAGCTCCCAGCCCCCTTCTTCTGAAGGGAAAAGCCACCAGGATCAGAAGGTGCAGCTTAGTTTCAAGGTCTTGTTTCTGAAGAGGTCTGAATCCAGAACCTAAGCCTTCCCTAGCACGAGGCTCCCAGCAAGAAAGGCACAAAGAAGCCCAATCACAGAGGCCCTGAAGATAAAGGAAGCCCACTTATACAATCCATTAGGATCAGAATTCATGTGAAGGAGAGGTTGCTTAACATAGACTCATGAACAAGATTCATATAAACCTTAAGTATTTTACTTTAAAATATTTCAATATTCATTCATTCCATCAAGCCAGTAATTTGAAAGATGTTCAGAAAAATACATTTCTTGAAGCAGGCTTTGTACCAAAGTGTCAACAGAGTTGGCTACTGAGTCAGTTCTATAACTCCCCAGGGCAGCTTGAGTTCTAGACTTAACACCATACTTTAGTGCCCACCCCCTGGCTTCTTTGTTTCATGATTTATCTGTTTCTGTCATGATATGGTTTCTTCCCTAATGCTAGGTATACAATGCAGTAAGGACTGGTTAGTATATCATTTTATACCATCTTTCTGTAAGTCACTGGAAACCCCTATTTGTCTGGGATCAGTTACTAAACCATGTTGATAATTATGGTCTTATAGTTCAAAATGTTTCCAGTACTTTCAAGCTCAAGCAACATGGACCTCTCTCTAAGATGTGGTAAAATTGGAGCTGAGAATTTTACACTCCATGAAATGCTACATGATGAAGAAGAAAGCCTTTGAGTGCTAATGATATGATCGCTGATGAGGACATGGAGTATCTATGTCCTTGTCTTCTGTTTTTTTTTTTTTCTAGAATAAAACTCAAAACTTATTTTTAAAATTTACTATAGCCCCTTGATCCATAACTTGGAACAAGGAAGTTGCATTCTGTTGTAAAAACTGGCGTTTATTTAAATAAGTTTCTTACATTATTCATAACCCAAACCTGAGAAAGCATTATTTTAGTTGAAAAGCCCTCAGAATTTCTTTATTTGCCAGAAACCAAAGCTAGAGAAATTTAACACTAAAGCTAGAAATCTCATATGACATATTCATACATGCACACACATGCATACATATGTACACTAAGATAATTTTTTAATATTATTTATTTTTATGTGTATGAATGTACTGTCTGCACGTAAGTTTGTGCAGCTGTGTCATGTGCAATGCCGCAGAGGTCAGAAGTGGGTGTCGGATTCCCCTGGAACTGGAATCAAAGACGGTTCTCAGCCGCCATGTGGGTGCTGGGGATTGAACCTGGGTCCTCTGCAAGAGCTGTCAGTGCTCCTAACCGCTAGGCCATTACTCCAGCCCCAATAATATAATTTTAATGAGATACTTTAAAACCAACAATACATACTGTTTTTTTCTATTCTGCTTTATTATTTTTCATTACATTTTTAAAACTGTCTTTTTCCAATCCAAGAAATTTGTTCCATGACAACAAAAAGCCAAAAGCCACAATTTAAAAAACCCAGAATAGAAAGTATAGACTTCAGAGATGTCTGTTTTCCTCAAGTGTTTTTTCAGAGAATGGTTGGTTCATAGGGGAAAATCAGCTAATTTCTAAAATAATGAAGACACTGGGTTTGAGAAATTTCCTTAACTTGTAAAAATAAACCATTTATAGCTCTTCAATCCTGGGCACTGGAAATCTACCTGCATGGTTACAAGCAGTCTCTGTGAGTATGTGTACTTAGATACTGTAGCTTCTGACACCTATTGTGTGCCAGCCTGGTCTACAGAGTGAGTTCCAGGACAGCTGGGGCTACAGGGAGACCCTGTTTCGAAAAGACCAAAAACAAAAAACAAAAAACAAACAAACAAAAAAAAGAAAATGCCTCAGCTCTAATCTTGATTTACTTATTGATAGATAGATTTTAACACCTCTATGAATTTTTTTTGGTATTTTTGAGACAGGGTCTCCCTTTAAGTCCCAGCTGGCCTGGAGCTCACTATGTGGACCAGGCTGGCCTTGAACTCACAGAGATCCACCTCCCTCTGCCTCCCAAGTGCTAGAATTAAAGGTGTGAGCCACCACACCCGGCTACTCTGTGAATTTTTAAGCAGCAGATTGATCAATCAGTAATTTCTGCCTTCTAAGACCCAATACCTGGGCATTATGGTTTTTCCTACACTCAAGCCATCTGTCAACTGCTGCAAAGCTTTCAGAACTGCTAATCATATGATAAAGATTCAAGGTCTTTTCTTTAATTATTGGTTCACTGATTGGCATACTGTGTATTCTTTCCTATGTAAAGTACATCAATGCTATATCAATTTGTCATTTGTTTCAGTTTTTAAACCAGAAAAAGGAATAATCTTAGGAAGTCATATAATTACAAGACCATTCTAGATAATTATAATTCTTCCTCAATTATCTTACCATGTCAAATTTGGTTGTAATATATTTTTCATTTAGCAGTATTGCTTCCAATTCAAGTTATTTCAAAGTTTTCATGGAAGCAACCCCTATTTTCCATCCATGATTTGTTGTTGATTTATCTAACAGTTATATATGTCTTTTTGAGACAGGGTCTCCCTGTAGCCCCAGCTGGCCTTAAACTCACAAAGATCCACCTGCTTCTGCCTCCCAAGTGCTAGGATTAAAGGCATGCACCACCATCCCCGGCTTTCTAGCAATTACATAATTATAATAACAAATAAAAGTCATCCAGACAAAATTGGAATAATTGAAACAGAGTCTTTTTAAGATTTGTTTTTTTATTTCTGTAGTGTGTGTGTGTGTGTGTGTGTGTGTGTGTGTGTTTTGCCGGTGCCTGCATAGACCTAAAGAGTGCATAAGATTTCCTGAAGTTGCAGCTACAGGCAGTGGTGAGTCACCCAATATGAGGAATGGGAACTGAGCTCAGGCCATTGCAGCAGCACATGCTCTTAACCACTGACTTATCTCTCGATAAGCATATACCTCAGGTAGAGACATAGCGCTCCAAGCACTGATTGTGTACTACAGAAGAGACAGAAAGAAGTAGAGCACTGGCCAATCCAAAAATAGCTTAAGAGGAGATGAACTAAGATGGCTTCTGCTACTGCATCATGAAAGTTACAGAGAAAGCCTAGTGGGGGACAGCTGAAAGAATCACAGCTTGGGGTCTTGAGAAGGAATCTTCCATGATAAAAGTTAGTGTTGTGACTTTATTTAGGAGGTACAAACCAAGGGTTCTGAAGGTTAACGGAAATGTGCAGAGGAAGTAAGGCATGACAGCAAGCAGCACACTGTGCTGCCCGTTCCACCACTTCCCAATGACCAGCAAAGATGAGCCTGGCAGCTTCAGAACCATGCTCTCTCACATTCAAGATTCTTTTGGATAAGCTGGAGAAATGGTTCAGCTGTTAAGAGCACCGGATGCTCTTACAGAAGACTTGGGTTTGGTTCCTAGCACCCACAGAAAACTAACAATCATCTGTAATACTAGATCCAGTATAATCCAACAGCCTCTTCTGACCTCTATGGGCATTGCAGGACATGAGTATACTTGCATGCATGCAGGCAATACACTCATACACATAAAATAAAAATAATATATAAAGTATTTAAAAGCCATTCATTTGGAAAGCTTGTCAAGAAAAACTAGCTCAGAGCAACGCAAAAAGGATCAAAAGAATCTGGAATTCATGTGTCTATCTCCCTCTCCCTGATCTGTCCAATAGGACCCAGATCTCATCTGTAGTGGGACTTTAAAGTTCAGGCTTAAGGGAGATCTCCCAAGACCTCCTGAAGTGCAGTTCTCTTCACAATAGCAAGGAGCTGGAACCAACCCAAATGCCCGTCAACTGACGAGTGGATAGAGAAAATGTACATCTACACAATGGAGTTCTATGCAACAGTAAAGAAAGGTGACATCATGAGCTTTACAGGAAAATGGCTGGAGCTAGAAGACATCTTGCTGAGTGAAGTAACACAGTCCCAGAAAAACAAACAACGAATGGTATCTCTCATCTGTGGTTGCTAGTGCCAATTACCTAGTTGTAAATATTTCTTGTGCACAGCCCCTTGAGCTTTTGTCCAAGCAGTAGGGAATGATGCATATTGGAAACAACAATAACAACAACAACAACAATAATAACAGAAAGGACTGCATCAAAGAACTGACTGAAACAGTGAACTTCTGCTCAAAACAGTCAACTTCCATGTGGAGAATATTGAGAAAGACTGAGAAAGAGATGAAAAGCATGTTTGGTGGGGTGGGGGGATAGGGTGGGGAACACGGGTCTAGATTTGATAATCTTGTACAAAATATATATTAAAAATTTATTTATTGGGCTGGAGAGATGGCCTAGCGGTTAAGAGCGCCGACCGCTCTTACAGAGGACCCGGGTTTGATCCCCAGCACCCACATGGCGGCCGAGAACCGTCTAAAACTCCAATTCCAGGAGAACTCCAGTTCCAGGGGAATCCGAGACCCTCTTCTGACCTCCGCGGCGTTGCACGACACGGGTGCACAGACTTGCATGCAGATGGTACATTCATACACATACAATAAATAAATAAAATTAATAAAAAAAATTTAAAAAAAAATTTATTTATTTATTAATTAAAGAAATAAAGTTTAGGCTTGAAAGTCTGGAAGTGCATGGACCTAGCTTGTGAGGCATGAGGGCAACAGTAGTTCAATGCTCCAATGTAGACACCAACAAGTGCTGGGAGTTCACAAACATGTCAGGAAGGAAGGGAGTGGCCTTATCCAGGAGAGATACTGCAGCCTTAGACAGGAGAAAACATCTTGGGCAGAGACTGTCTGAAAACATGAACATGAACAAGATCATGAAAACATGATCTCAACATAGAAAGCACAAAAGAGAAAGTGATGTCATTTAGATAGTGAGTGTCCAACAAACTGTTAAGGGCTTGGTCTTCAGAGTAGCTGTACTGGGAAATGTTGGACTTTCTAGAAAATGAGGCATAAGGAGATCCTTGGGTCACTGGGAGCATGCGCTTGAAGGGGATTCTGAGATTCTGGCCTCTTCTTCATTCTATTGCTTCATGACCAAGAGGTCAGTAGTTTTCCCTGCTACGTGGTTCCCACCATTGTCAGCAAGGCAATGAATCCATCCAACCTTAGACGGAAAGTTCCCAAAGTAAGAACCAACATAAATCAATTCTCTTTATAACTTGATTGTCTCAGGTGTGTCCTTACAGTGAGGTAAAGGTAACATAGAAAGCTCTGTGTTTAAGATGAGAGAGTTGTAAAGGAGGCATTCCCAGAGAGTGATCTGTTTCAAATGACTGAGTGGGAGAAGTTGGCTTTCCTGTGTTTAGAGAAGCATTATTTACAATAGTCAAGATATGGAGACAAAGTAAAATCTTGTTGGCTGAGGAATGGATCAAATGCATGACTATGATGGAATTGCATCTGTCCTTTGAAGAAAATCCTACCATTTACAACAACAGGGTTAAACTTGGAGGACATCTGATAATAAATAACCTTCTTGCTGGTGAGTCCAAAGACAACACAGGGTATTCATATGGTGAATGGCAAGGAGTGCCTGTGTGTCCCGGTCTCCATCTTCTCATAAACCCACCAGAAACCAACCACGGGGGACTTCACTTTGATATGTTTATATAATTGTAATTATCTACCAAAGCCTCCCTATTTAAATATTGTAGTTGATTCCATTTGTACCCAATTAATACCTCAAGTCAGGATGAAATTTCAACAAGAGTTCCAGAAAACTATATGAAAACCAGAGAAATATTGCTAGTTAATATTAAACCTTGAATTTTAAACGATGTTAAGAGAGTAGGACTCATGCTAAGCATTCTTACTGCAAACACATAGCAAAATAGAAAGAACAAAAGGAAACATGGGGAAGTGGTAGACCTATGGAGGACCCCAACTGTGCTGATGGATTCTTTAGGCGTATCCCTATGTCCAAACCCATCAAAATGCATAGGTCATAAAAGTGAAATTATCTGTGTCAGTTATACTCTAATAAGGCTTTTGAAACAGACTCAATGTGAGGGAGTAGTGTGGCATTTTCCATGAAGTGCAAAGAGTAATGTGTGGCTGGCAGGTAGGAAGTACTGGAATATGATGTGATGGTAGTGGCCCCTCCACCTGCGCAGAGCTTCAGTCAACTAACACCCTATATTATGTCTTCACCCATTAGACCAGAGGAGCACCCAGCCTCCTCACCCCTGATTCCTATCCCCTGCACTGAGTGCTAACTAGAGAATATCCAGCTTTCCCAGTGATGGACCCCAGGGAAAGACAGGACCCAGACAAGGCCCAGAGCAGATAAAATGCTCATCTCCCCCAAGTAACGGAGCCCCATATTTCCCAGAATCAATGTTGACAAAATTCACAGGGTTTAGGAAAAAAAGGAAGCTGCAGATAGCATGGGATTTCTTCCAGCCATTTCAAAGCTGCAATTTCTTTGCCTTTGTTATCCTACCATGGAGAATTCATTTCATGCCTGTCTACTCTGGTAAAACCTTGTAATGAATTGAAATGTTATAAAAAAGGTGGAAATTAAGAATTATTTGGGGCAGCTAATTAAGAGTCGTCATCTCTTCAGTTCTGCACATGCCCCTGACTTTCTTTACCTGTAAACTTAATTTCCGAAGTTGTGTCTGATAAAAGCTTTGTAAGAAGCCCCTTTGCCCATTGCCAAGGAGAAGATCTTCTCTTTATACTGAAGCACGGTAGAAAAATGCTCACAAGTGATCTTTTGAAATTGGAAACACTTCCATCAGCTTAAAAATCTCTGAGCTAAAGTTAGTGAAACTTTTAATAATGGATGCAAATAATCAGAAAATTAAAGAAATAGACCTGCCCATGAAATGACTTCTACTCTATTTACATAAAAAAATTCAAAGTGCTTATCCATGTTATAACAATGCCTGTGATAGTTAATATTGATAGCCAACTTGATAAGATCTAAAATCACTAAAGAGACAAGCTTCTGGGAGAATCTGTGAGGGATTTTCTAGACTAGATTAATTCACGTGAGAAAACCCACCCTATGCCATGGAATGAGATCCTGGACTGCAGAAAAAGAGAAGCTGGCTGAGCACAAGCACCCATCTGTCTCTGTTTCTTGGTTGCAGGTGCAATGTGAGCAACTGCCTCCTCACAGTCCTGCTGTCAGGACTTTCCCACAACGATAGGTGCTTCAAATGATGTGCCAAAATAAGCCTGCGTGGATTCCCATCGTTCCTCCTAACACCCTGGACTTTTTCCTCAAACACGTCATGTTGTTTCTACTCCAGAGTATCTATAGTTTGCAGATATTTCCCCATAATTCTTTGCATAGACATTCTTCTATGAACGTGAAAGTCACTTTCTCAACAAGCCCCTCTCTAACTTACGAGTGTCAGTTAGAATGCAGTAGGTAATAAGACTCAAACAGAAATATTTAAACAACAATGCAAAGCATGGAGTACAGAGGCAGGGTAGTTACGAGTGTCAGTTAGAATGCAGTAGGTAATAAAGAAGACCCAAACAGAAATATTTAAACAGTAATGCATAAAGCATGGAGTACAGAGGCAGGGTAGTTACATTTGCATAATTCTGCTGTGTTGGATTCATCAAGGATCTAATTTGTTCCTATCTATCCATTCTGTCATCTTCAAAAGATCAACAATGCTATTCCCTTCATAACCACAGGGCTACTGCAATGTCCAGGCTTCACATGGGCATTCCATGGGAAGAAGTGGAGAAGAGGGGCATTTCCTTCCCTGTAGCTCTTTCCATTAGCAAGAACGCTGACATAGATTAGCCTCACACATTGCCACTCTCTGATCTAATTGGCTGGAGCTGATGAGCTTAAACTAATCACTGGTGATAAGGAAGTGATCAGTGTATGAAGGCTACATGGCCTTCGAATGAGCATCCATGCAGAGAAAAGTCAAAGCTCTGCCGACCACAAAGAAGAATGCCAAGATTGCACAAGGAATGGCTTAAACGGCAAACAGAAGTGAGTGATTAGAGCATCCAATCCACACTTGCCCCAGTCATGATACATTGTCATGGACAACTTAATCTCCTCACATTGAATTGAAACTGAGTTGAATCCAAACTTAACAATTCTCAGGAATAAAAAAAAAAAAAAGAAAAGAAAAGATGGCTCAGCTGTAAGGAGCCTTTGCTGCTCTTGCTGAGGTCCTGGGTTTAGTTCCCAGCACCTACATGGCAGATCCCATTCTCTCCTCATTCCAGTTCTAAGGGATCAGACACACTCTTCAGGCCTCCACAGGCACATGGTACACACCTGTATTCAGGTACTCACACATCTACATAAAATAAAAATAAGTATGTTTTTAAAAAGAAAAAGCATGTAATACTCTCGTTCATTTATTTTCTGATGCTGCTAAGCAAACGTGGCAGCAATTCTGCCCCCTCCTCACCAGCACATTTCTCAGACCCAGACTAGCCCCTAGCACATAATATGCACAAAGTGGTATTTTTTAATAAGCTTGTGCAACAATGCACCTGCATTTTCACTCACTGTGAAATTACAACCTTTGTGTACTCTCACATTGAACTTGGCAAGCAAGAAAAATCCACCAACTAAACTGTCATTTCACTGGCCATAGCCTAGGAAGGTGGGCAGTGTGCTCATTGGTTCACCTCTCGGGATTGCAATAAACTTTTACAGGGAATTTTTAAAATGCAATGCTTCCAGGTATGGTATCACACCTTTAATCCCAGCACTCAAGGGGCAGAGGCAGATGGAGCTCTGTGAGTTCAAGGCCAACTTGGTCTACAGAGTGAGCTCCAGGCCAGCTAAGACTAAAGGGAGACCCTGCCTCAAAAAGACCAAAAAAAAATTTTTTTTCAGTGTTTAACACAGGGTAGATTAGGAGGTGGATAAGGGGCAGATCTAGTATGAGCTGAGGGTGGGAAACATATGGTCAAAATACATTGTATGAAGTCTCCAAAGAATAAAGTAATTCAGTGGAGTCCTGTTCTTGCCAGTGTTTCTTCTTTTTCCGTCAACTGCAATTCTCAATGATACTTTGACTTATTTTCCAGAACTCTGGATTACTACCCAGCTATCAGTAAAGGATCAAGTTCATTATTGTTTTGTATTATCTTCACATCAAGAACATTTCTGGTTTTCTTTTTTATCTCCTTTAGGAAGGTTACATTTGAAATGAAAGAGATAGAGAAGATGAAGATTAAGCTATTACTTTAAATGGCCACTCCTTAACAGTGAAACAAAAGCTAGCATGTAATAATTCAAGGGGTTTTAGCTTGGTACTTGGCCAGTTGTTCGGAGTCCAATCTTGTAAAAAAAATTCATCAATATATAAAATAAATGAAATAAGATAGTTCAACATCTCTTATGATTCATGGATGTTAGCCATGAAGAACTCTTTGCTTTCAGATACATATAATAATTGCTGAGATGACACTGAGGAAAATGTACACACATGTAAAGCTTGCCTTTGTCCTCCAATCAAAGAAGTCCACCTCACCTTTGAATTCCCAAAGTACTTTGTATGGTCCATTTATTCTACTTTACCACCACATGTGTTATTTCTGACCTTATTATATCTTCCTACTTGTGAGCTCACTGAAGACAGAATCAAAGTGTATTAGAGCGCCTTAGTTCATGGGCCATAGACACAAATGGTCGTTCTTTAAGTTGCTGCTTTTTACCACTGTCTCTTGAGTTTTCTTCCAACTCTTGATGACACTGCAGAATATATAACTTCACAGTTTCTTTTGAATATTGGAAAAGTTTTGAATTTTAAAGTTTCAGACTGTAACACACAGGAGTTAATATCTGCCTCATGTACTAGACACCGAATTACAGAAAACCTCAGTGGGGAGGTGTTTAGTATCATTTTTCTCCCTTTCTCCCTCCATAATAACTCTTAGCTCCTCAACTGCTCAAAATATAAGGAGGGCTGGAGAGATGGCCTAGCGGTTAAGAGCGCCGACTGCTCTTACAGAGGACCCGGGTTCGATCCCCAGCACCCACATGGCGGCCGAGAACCGTCTGAAACTCCAATTCCGGGAGAACTCCAGTTCCAGGGGAATCCGACACCCTCTTCTGACCTCCGCGGCATTGCACGACACGGGTGCACAAACTTGCATGCAGACAGTACATTCATACACATACGTAAATAAATAAAATTAATAAAAAAAATAAATAAATAAATGTACCAACATTTGAAAATTTTGATATTTTTAAAGGAAAAGTATTTATTATTGTGTGTATACAAGATTGTGTGTGGATTTTCACACAATAGTATGTGTATGTAAGTCAGAGAATAAAGTCACATCTTTCTACTATTGCATGGGGTCTGGGAATAGAACTCAAGTCAGCACGGTTACATGGCAAGAGCCTTTATCCATTGAGTGATCTTACTAGACCTCAACACTTAAAAAATAACTTACACTTGTTTGAAATGCACAGAGCTTCAATAAAGCATTGGCTTAAAAATAAGTTACAGTCTGGCATGGTGGCACACACCATTAATCCTATCATCCAGGAGGCAGAGGTAGGCAGATCTCTGTGTCTTTGAGACCAGCCTGGTCTGTACAATAAGTTGCATACCAGTCAGTGCTACACTGTCACATTCTGCATCCAAAATAATTTTTAAAAGATAGAACTAAAAGTAAGGATTCATAAAAAATAACAACAATCCTTTCAGTTAATTAAAATGTACAGAATATCACCCTCAACATTAGCACAGTGCACATATTTTTCAAGTGCACATGAAACATTTGTAAGTGTAGGTCAACTTGTATAGTATACACAGGCCATAATTAATTAAAAATAATGTATTAATTTTTTCTACCACAAAGAAAATTAATTTNAAAAAAAAAAAAAAAAAAAAAAAAAAAAGCTAGATGCCTGATCAGCATGTTTCCCAAGCTTGACCACCGTCATTCCCTTTCTCCACTCATGGGGTGGATTCACCCCACTACATGACTGCTCCCATTTTTATAAGGCATTCACTGGATTCCTTGGAAGTCCCTATCAGTTGACTTTAAGGGGAGAAACCTTTTCTCCGGGAGCTTCCCCATCAACAGAACCCCGAAGGCTCTCTCCATTCTTTCTCTGCTTCCTTTATAGTGAAGAGGAAGCCAAAGGAGCAAGCAGGGTTTGGGGAGGGGATATTCTCTTGCGCTTGGAAAACATAAACATCTCCTTTCATAGTTTTTAAGAAATTATTTATTGATTTTTTTTATTTTGTATTATTGAAGTTTTGTGCAAATCATACATTTCTCAATCTGATTTAGAATCATTCCCCTTCCCATGCCCCACACCCCACCCTAGTTCATGCATTTTGTCTTGCAACTTTTTTTCAGTCTTTTGAAAGGTTTTCTATGCAGAGGTTTATTGCTTGGGGCAGAAGTTTACTGTTTCAGTCAGTTCTTTAACCCAGTCCCTTGTTGTTGTTCCCTCTAATTTGTATTGCTCCAAAATATGCATATATGTAAGTCACACATATACCAAAATTATAACTTCTGAAAGTAAACTGTATTGTAATTCCACAATATGTTTAAGCATTCACATTTTCCTCTTTAATTTTATATTACTCTAAAGGATGACTACATACCCTCTCCCCATATACAATTACAAAGTCTGAGAATAAGTGGTAAGGTAATACTAGATCCCGTTAATGGATTTACATTATAACAGCACAATTGCTTTCAGGTAAAAGATATATATATATATAGGCTCAGTTTGCCTTACTACTAGGTATGTGGTGCTAGTAGTCAAAACTGAGGGATACCATTCATCCTTTGTTTTTCCAGGACTGTGTTACTTCACTTGCCATAATGGCTTCTAGTTCCATCCATTTACCTGCAAAGTTCATGATGTCATCTTTCTTTACCACTGCATAGAACACTATTGTGTAGATGTATCACATTTTCTCTATCCACTCTTTGGTTGAGGGCAATTTGGGTTGCTTCCAGCTCTTTGCTGTTGTGAAGAGAGCTGCAATAAACATAGATGTGCATGTATCTCTATAGAAGGATGGTATGTGGGTACATACCCAGGAGGGGTATGAATGGGTCAGGTTATAGGTTCATTCTGAGTTTTTAAGGGTTGTTCTTCACACTACTTTCCACAGTGGTTGTACCAGTTTACATTCCCACCAGCAGAGAATGAGTGTTCCCCTTTCCCCACAACCTATCCAGCATTTGGTGTCTTTTTTTTATTTTATCTTAGCCAGTCTTAATAGAGTGAATAAATGTCTTAACATGGTTTTAATTTGCATTTCCTTAATTATTAATGATGTTGATTTTTTAAGATGTTTCTCAGCCATCTTTATTTCCTCATTGGTGAAGTCTCTGTTCAGCTCTACTCCATCTTTTGAGTGAGCCATTCGTTTTCTTACTTCTTTGTTTTGTGAGTAGTTTATATATTCTGAAAGTTAATGCTCTGTCAGATGTATCAGTGGTGAAGGTTTCCTCCCACTCTGTGGGTTTTCTCTTCACCTCCCTGATTGTTTCTTTCCCTGTACAGAAGCTTTTGAGTTTAATGAGGTCCCACTTGTCGATTATCGACCTTGTTTCCAGTGCAGCTGCTCTCTGATTTAGTAAGTCTTTTTCTATGCCTACATCTTGTAGGTTGCTGCCAACATTTGCTTCTATCGCCTTCACAGTTTCAGGTTTCATGTTGAGGTCTTAGAGTTGATTTTTGTACAGGGTGACCAGTAAAGGTTTAATTTTATTCTTCTACAAATGGTGGTCCAGTTTTTCCAGCACCATTTTTGAAGATGCTGTCTTTGCTCCATTGAGTCTTTTTGGCCCCTTTGTCAAATATGAGATGGCCGAAATTGTATGCCCTCAACTTTGGATCTTCAGTTTTGTTCCATTGGTCAAGGGGTCAGTTTTTGTGCCAGTAACAGGCTATTTTTTTGACTATACTCCAGTAATAGAGTTTGAAGACTGGTATAGTAACCTCCCCACACCCCTGTATTGCCTTTTCACTCAGGGTTCCTTTAATTATTCAGAGGTCTTTTGTTTTTCCCTATGATTTTAAGGATTTTTTTTTCCAAGTCTGTGAAGAAACTCATGAGGATTTTAATTGGGATTGCATTGAATCTTTATATTAATTTGGGTAGAATGGACATTTTTACTATATTAATTTTTTTAGTCCATGAGCATGACATATTCTTCAATCTCCTTCAGGGATTTAAAATTTTTGTGGTAGAAAAATTTGGTGTCTTTTTTTATGATTGTTCCTAGGTATTTTATTTTTTGAGCCTATTGTGAGTGGGAAGGTCTCCTTTTAGTCCTTCTTCAGTTGCTTGCTGTTGGTATAAAGAAAGGCTACTAATTTTTATAGGTTAATTTTGTATCCTGCCACTTTAAGTTTAAGAAACTCTCAATCATTTCTAGGAATTTTCTGGTGGAGTTTTTAGCATCTCTTAGGTAAACTATCATATCATCTCCAAATAAAGATAGATTGACTGCCTCTTTTCCAATTAGTACTCCTTTAATTTCCCTTTCTTGCCTTATTGCCCTAGCAAGTGTTTCAAGCACTATATTAAAGAGGAGTGGCCATAGGTGGCAGTCTTGCCAGGTTCCCACCTTTAAGCGGAATGTTTCTAATTTTTCTCCATTTAGGATTATGTTGGCTGTGGGTTTATTGTATATGGTTTGATTATATTGTTGAATGTTCCCTTCAGTCCAGTTCCCTCTAGAACTTTAAACATGAAGGGATGATGGATCTTGTCAAAAAGCTTTTTCTGCATCAATTGAGATGATCATGTGATTTTTGTCTTTCAGTCCATTTATGTGTTTTACAATATTTTTATTTTTTTTAATTTTTAATTAATTTTATTTATTTCTGTATGTGTATGAATGTACTGTATATTTGTTTTTTAAGTTAATTTTTATTGATCATATCTCATACAACATTTCTTAATCAAATTTAGACTCATTCTCCCACCCATGCTTACTCCTTGTGCCCTCCACACCCCACCAGAGCTCATGGATTCTGTCATAATGTTAAGTCCGGTCTTGCATCTTTTTCTCAGTCTTTTATAACCTTTTCAATGCACAAGTTTACTGTTTTGGTCAGTTCTTTGAATAGGTTTTTCTCTCTCTTTTTTTGTTCCCTTTGATTTTACATTATTCCAAAATATGCATATATACACTCCACACATAAATCAAAATTACAAAATCTGAAAATAAACTGCAGGTTAATTCCAAAACACATTTAGAGATTCACATTTTAACAGCAAAGTTGCATGCAGGTATAATGAAGTATAACTTTACATTCTTTTATTTTTAGACTATAAGTACATATCTTCTAACCATATATGGCATTTGCAATGTGTGAATACAAGTGGAAGGTCAATTCTAGAGCTCATTAAGAGATTTACATTACAAAAACACAGTCGTTTTTCAGATAAAAAGAAATATAAAAATAATTTTGTTCAGCTTGCCTTTCAACTGGGGATTTGGTGTTAGCATCCACAAATGAGGGAAACCATTTGCCATTTGTTTCTCTGGAACTTCACTTAGCATAATATCTACTAGTTCCATCCATTTACCCGCAAGTTTCATGATGTCATCTTTCTTTAGCACTGCATAGAATTATCATATTTATTGATTTATGTATGTTGAACCATCCCTGCATCACTGATATGAATCCAACTTGATCGTGATGGATGATTTTTTTGATGTGGGTCTGTATCCAGTTTCCAAGTATTTATTGAGAATTATTGCATCTATGTTCATTAATAAGATGGGTCTATAGTTTTCTTTTTTGGTTGTATCTTTGCCTGGTTTTGATGCCAGCTTCATAGAGGGAATTTGTGAGATTTCCCTCTGCTTGTATCCTTCTGAACAGTTTGAGTAATAATGGTTGTAAGCCCACTTTAAATGTTTTATAGATTTCTGACCTGAAACCCTCTGGGCCTGAGCTTTGTTTACTTGGGTGGTTTTTTATTACGTCTTCAATTTCTTCAATTTTTTCAGATGTTATGGGTCTGTTTAAACTGTCAATATCTTTTTGGTTAAGCTTTGTTGATTTTCAGAATTTCAGATATTCATCCATTTCTCTTATGTTTTCAAATTTAGTAGAGTATAGGTTTTTGAAGTATTCTTATATGCTTGTCTAGATCTCTTTGTTGTCTGTTCTGATGTTTTCCTTTTCATCACAAATTCTATTGACTTGGAGTTGCTCTTTCCTTCTTTTGGTTAATTTGGCTAGAAGTTTATCTATCTTCTTTACCCTTTCAAATAACCAGCTTTTGGATTCATTGATTCTTTGTATTGTTTTCTTTGTTTCTATTTCATTAATTTATGCTCCATTTTTGTTATTTCTTCCTGTCTGTTGGGTTTAGTGTTCATTTGTTGTTGTATCTCAATCAAGTGTTTTTAGCTGTACTGTTAGTTTGTGTTCTTTCTGGGTTTTTTTTTTTTTTTGTAGGCACTAAGGGCTATAGATTTACATCTTAGGTCTGCTTTTAAAGTATCCCATAGGTTTTGCTGTCTTGTATTGTCATGTTCATTTAGTTCCAGGAATGATTTTATTTCTTTATTTCTTCCTTGACCCATTCGTTATTCAGGAGTGTGTTATTTAGTCTCCACGTGTTCTTGTAGATAGTAGGGCTTATCCTGAGTTTGATATTGAGCTTTATTTTGCTGTGTCTGTTAGAATGCATGAAATTAATTTAATCCTTTTGTATTTGTTGAGGTTTTTTTTCTATGTCCCAGTATGTGGTCAATTTTGGAGAATGTCCCATGGGGTTCTAAATAGAAAGTCTATTCTCTGGTGTTTGGGTGGAAACATTTGGTAGATGTCTGTGAGGTTCACTTAGTGTATTGTATTGTTCACATCAGATGTCTCTCTGTTCTTTGTCCAGTTGACCTATCCAATGGGCTCAGTGGGATATTAAAGTTCCCCCTATTAATGTGCTGGAATTAATCTGTGCCTTAAGGTCTTGCAGGATTGTGTTTATAAAGTTCAGTGCACCATGTTTTCTGCATATCTAGTCATGATTGTGAAATCTTCCTGGTCCATTGTTCCTTTGATAAAGATGTAGTGGCCCTCTTTATCTCTTCTAATTAGTTTTACTTTAAGTCTATGTTGTCTGATATTAGAAAAGCAACTCCTGCTTGCTTTTTGGTACCATTTGCTTGGGTTATTTTTTACATCTTTTCAATTTTAGTTGGTGCCTGTCCTTGAGGGTGAGATGAGTTTCTTATAAATAGCTTATAGATGGCTTCTGTTTCCTAATCCATTCTCTCAGTCTATATCTTTTGATTGCAGAATTCAGCCCATTAATATTTAAGGTTATTATTGAGAGATGTGTTCTGCCTCCTTTTACCTTATTTTCTGTTTGCATTCTTGGCTGTGTTTCCACAGTTATACTTTGATTCATTACTCTCTCTAGCTCCTTGGAGATAGTTGCTCCTTTTCTTTGACCTTAGAATTGCTTTGAGCATTTTCTGAAGGGTTGGTTTTCTGGATATGTATTCTTTCATCTTGTTTATGTCATGAAAGATTTTTCTTTCTCCTTCAACTATAATTGACAATTTTGCTGGGTATAGTAATCTGGGTTGGCATCTATAATCATTTAGTACTGGGAAAACTTTGTTCCACTTTCTTCTGGCTTTCATTGTTTGCACTAAAAATTCAGCTGTAATTCTAATGGGTTTCCCTTTATATGTAACTTGTGGTTTTTCTCTTGAGGCCTTCAGTATTTTGTCTTTGATTTGGGCATCTAGTGCTTTAATTATGATATTATGTGGGGAATTCCTTTTCTTTTTTTTTTTTTATTAATTTTATTTAGTTCTGTATGTGTGTGAATGTACTGTCTGCATGCAGGTCTGTGCACCCGTGTCGTGCAACGCCGCGGAGGTCAGAAGAGGGTCTCGGATTCCCCTGGAGCTGGAGTTCTCCTGGAATTGGAGTTTCAGACGGCTCTCGGCCGCCATGTGGGTGCTGGGGATCGAACCCGGGTCCTCTGTAAGAGCAGTCGGCGCTCTTAACCGCTAGGCCATCTCTCCAGCCCCGGGATTTCTGACCTTGTCTATTTGGTGTTCTATATGCCTCTTATATTTGTGTGGGTTTGTCATTTTTCACTTTCTTCTATTATTCTGTTGAAGATCTGTTCAATACCTTTGTCCTGGAATTCTCCTTCCTTTATGCCTATGATGCAGAGGTTTGGTCTTTTCATAGTGTCCCACGTTTCCTGATTGTTCCACTTTTGTGTTTTTTATCTTAATTTTTCATACTCTATGTTTGAGCATTGTAGTTCTTCCACCTTGTCTTCCAGTGTTGATATTCTATTTTCTGCTTCATCCAATATGTTATTGAGGCTTTGTCCCATCTTTTCCTGCTTATTGGATGAGTGTGCAATTTCCCTTTGCATTCCATCCTGTGATTTGTTTAGTATTTCAATTTCCTTCTGAAGTTTGTCATTCTCTCCTTCTAAATCCTTGATTTGCTGGTTGGTTTCCTGGTTCATTTCAGCATGGGATGTTTACAGTGTTTCCACTTCATTCCTGAGTTTGTCATTCTCTTCCTTGATTTTTTTGAGTATGACTATTATTATTCTTTTAAGATCCGTGTCCTGGGTTACCTCCAGGGAGAATTCATTGTTGGAGTCTTCTATAGGACTGATAGATTTTGCTGGAGATTAATTATTTGCTTTTCCCATGTTGATTTTCCGTTGTGCTATTGGCTTGTGGATCTGATTTGTTGTTTACAATCTGATGTGAAATTTAAGTGCTTCTTCGTTTGGTTGAAGGCCTATTTCTCAAGGTTGGAAGGTTTTCTGTCCCCTCTGTTACCTGTACTCCTAGTCATCTTCACTGTTCCCACCAGGATAGCCACGAGCATTGGGGGGGGGGTCACTGATTTGGCCCATGGGCCAGCAACCAATCCTGTCACCTCTAAGGTGCACACAGAGCTTTACCCAATATGGGCTGGAAGTTGGAGCAGCTCCAGAGATCTCAGTGCAGTCCCTGGTTCCAATCTGTATGAGTGCTTTGCCTGCATGCCTATAGGTGCACCATCTGTGTGAAATGCCTGTGGAGGCCAGAAGAGGACCCTGGATTCCCTGGAATTGGATTTAAGGACAGGTATTAGCTACCATGTGGGTGCTGGAATCTGAACCTGGATCCTGTAGAAGAGCAGCCAGTGTGAGCCATCTCTCCAACCCCTACAGTATTTTTTTTATTAATTTTATTTATTTCTGTATGTGTATGAATGTACTGTCTGCATGCAGGTCTGTGCACCCGTGTCGTGCAATGCCGCGGAGGTCAGAAGAGGGTGTCGGATTCCCCTGGAACTGGAGTTCTCCTGGAATTGGAGTTTCAGACGGTTCTCGGCTGCCATGTGGGTGCTGGGGATCGAACCTGGGAGAAACCACTGTTTCTTATCTCCCTACTCTGAACTCTAGATGTGTCTTCTGCTACCAGAGGGGGAAAAATTACCAGAAACTACAGATTAAAACATGATGTGTTCATCCTCTAAGGTTTTTCATGGGTCAGGAGTACAGGCACAACTCAGTTTGATTCTCTACACAGAGTCTAATAAAGATGCACTGAGGTATCACCAAACTGCCATCCTATCTGGATATTTGACTGGGGGGAAATCCACTTCCACTCAGGTCACTGACAGAACTTACTTCCTTGAAGGCATTTTGATCAGGGTCCATGTTTTGTTACCTGCTGCCACCTCTTGTGTCCTAGACCCATCAATCATTCCTTACCATGTAGCATTCCTACAAATCTGTAGATGACTTTTCTTTTTTTTAAGTTAATTTTTATTGAACACATTTCATACAACATTTGTCAATCGAATTTAGACTCATCCCCCCATCCGTGCCCACCTCTCATGACCCCCATCCCCCACCAGAGCTCATGGATTGTGTCATACTTTTTAAGTCCTGTCTTGCATCTTTTTCTCAGTCTTTTATAACCCTTTCAATGTAGATGACTTTTCAAAGCTTGCAGGAGTAGCTCTTACTCTGCTAAGGCGATCTTAGAAATTACAACACAATGATTTTGATTGTGAATACACCTCCTTCAACAAAATCTTTTGGCTCGCAAGAAGTCAGGGGCTCCAACGCTCTAAAAGGAAAGGTATGCACAAGCTCATGACTCACAGCAGTGGCCTGAGACTGAGTATAGCCATCACGCACATGGTTGTTACTTCTTTCCCTCCCTCTGTGCTCTTTTTCATTTCTTTCTTTCACATGTACATGGCATAATATATACAAATCTGCCAGCTGAGACCAAAATTACTAAGACAAACTACTTGACTTACTGTATTGGAACACCATGGATGGAGTGGCTTAAGCAATAAAATTTTAATTTTTACAATTCTACAGGCTAGCGTTATGAGGTCAGAGTGTCAGCTTGTGCAGGTTTTGGAGGGATCATGGCTGTTTTACTGTGTTCTCACATGATGCAGAGTAGAGATGTGTGCAAGCTCTCATGGTCAATCTTCTCAGATGACTAACTCATTCGAAAGGCCTCTACCTTCAGAACTTAACTACTTCTGGAAGGCAAAACTTCTGAGATATCACAGAGGGAGTTCAGAGTGAAACATTGGAATTTGGAGGCAATGCTTACAGTCAGTCCCTCTGTTCTCCAAAGACTCACATACTAGTATAAAAGATGGTCACCTCAATACCTAAACTGGTTTGTAATAAGTAACATGCTGCATCCAATCCCAGCCTACAGCCAGCAGACCAAATTTTATGTGATAAGGTCAAGAAAAACTCACACAGAAGTTACAATTTGCAAAGGGTTTTAAAAGAGGAGGAAGACAAAGCACCACAACTTTTAACACAGTGTTTTACACATATCAGACATTTTTAAAAAGGTGTGATAATTAAAAAGCAGAGGAGTACAGTTTTGGGAGATGTCTGAGTAGGCCAAGCACTTGCCACACAGGCCTAAGTTCATATCCCTAGAACTCAAATGAAAGCCAAACACAGTAGCACATATATGTAATCCCAGTATAGCCCTATAGGAAAGGGAGACAAGAGAATTCCTGGGAAACTCATGTGACCAACGAACTTGAAGCCGCAGTGAACAGAAATAGAGACCATCTCAAACAAGATGAAAGGCAAGGACTATACCAGATATTGTCCTCTAACCACACATGTGTAGTAGGACACATCTGAGGTTGCATACACACACACACACACACACACACACACACACACACACACACACACAGAGCTGAAGAATGAAAACATCTGTTCCAGTGAGCAAAATAGAGATAGGAAGACATCATGGTAGTACTAAAAATTAGTGCATGGTTATAAATGCCATAGTACTAAAGGAAAAAAAATATCATGTTCATTCCATATCTGAGAAGCAGCTTAGGTGGCTAGAGAAGAAAAGACAGAGGAGTGTGGTCTCAGAGCCATGAATGAGTGAGTGGCACGATAGGAGCACAGGACAGGAATCAGAGCGAGCAGGGCAGCAGAGCTGACTGGAGGCGTCGCTTAAGTCCTTCCTGACCATGTGTAAGGAAAGGGAAATCATGACGAAGGACACGTTGAGAGGGTTTATGGAAATGGGGTTGGGGAACCATTAATGAAATAGGACTTGGGGAGATACCTTCGTCAGTAAAGTGCTTATCTGAGGAACCAAATTTGACAACCCCCAACTCATGTATTTTTTTAAAAAGGCCAGTGTGGTAGCACAGTGCTTGTAGACCTAGTGCTGGGAAGCAGAAATGGGTGGGTTTCTGTGTTGCCAGTCAGCCAGCCAGCCGTCTTGGCCTCCTGGGTGAGCTCTAAGATAGCGAGAGCTCCTACTCAAAAAGGAGGGTAGACAGCTGCTAAGAAATGACACCTGGAGTTGCCCTCCAGCCTCCACACATTCTTATCTGACTGCGATCATCTAGAACAACCAAGATGACCAATAACCCCATTATGCCAGAGACTGGAAAGAAATATTAAGAGATAATTGGATTCTGGTTTGGGGCATTTTGACTTGGTGTATATCATCTCCTCCTTGTCTTCTGACAGTCACATAGCCTCTGTTCATTCTCTACAAAGGAATTTTTTTCTTTTTCTTTCTGTTTTTTTTTTTTTTTTTTTTTTTTTTTTTTGAGAGAGGGTCTTCCTTTAGTCCCAGCTGGTCTGGAGCTCACTATGTAGACCAGGCTGGCCTTGAACAGAGGCCCACCTGCCTCTGCCTCCTGAGTGCTGGGATTAAAGGCATGTTCTACCACACCCAGCCTAAGATGGTTCTTAGCCACCATGTGGGTGCTGGGAATCAAACCCAGGTCCCATGAAGACCAATCAGTGCTCTTAAATGCCGAGCCATCTCTCCATTCCCCAAAGGAATTCTTACCACTCTGTAATAAATTGCCACTGATTTCTCATATAAGCTTCCACTTTACCTACTGTCTTCGGAACACTAATTCTAAGCTACTTGCATCCAGGTTTCCTGAACTGCACTTCCTAAGACCACTGATAAGGTTCTTTTTCTCACTTTGACTTAACTGACACCAGTAGAATCCAGTTACCTATTTCAAAAAAATCTCTATTTTAAGGTAAATAGAGATTTACCTTAAATATTACCTTCATTTTCATAATCATATACAGATACTATAAACTGCCTTTCACACGCCCAAGAAACACGTCCTTCTTTTGGCTGACAAATGAACATTTTGAACTATTTAATTGTAGTGCCCTTCAAGTCCCTTTTGGACAGTGTCACCATCTTGGTCTGTATAACAGTATTTACTGCATAAATAGGAATATTATATTGCAAAGATCTTTAAGGTTTGAAAGGGCAGAGAGGTACATCTGTGTCCCTCTCTCCATTTTAAGCAATGTTGTATTTTTTTTGTAAACTAGATCCTGAAATGATTATATTTGAAGAGAATCTACTCTCTATTATTTTTCTTCCCAGACCAGTTCTATGACATTTTTTCTTTTATAAATAAAAATGAGGATTCAGATGATTACAGCCTGCCTGTGAGTGCCAGAATCCAGCCTCTTCATGGCAGTGAGCTTCCCAAATTGTGCATCCCCAGTCCCCAAACCCATATGAGACAACAATTTGAAGCCCCTCCTGCTGCTCTAGGGTTAGACTCTAGGGTGCCTGATACCTCCAGGTGCTGCAGGTGTCCACACAATCACAGCCTGCCTGAGAGTGCCTGCATGGGGCAGGGGTCAGGTCATTTCCAGACTGCCTAATGCCTGAATCCAGCCTCCAGATGGTGGTGAGATTCTCAAATTGCACTGTCCCATATCCCTGACAACCCCCTTCCTTGGGACTGTCAGAAGCCCCTCCTTCTGCTCTAGGGCTAGACCATCTGCCCTTAAGAATGGGTCCAGACATTTGCAGCCTGCCTGAGAAAGCCTGAATCCAGCTTTCTCATGGGGAGGGGGTCCAGACATTTGCAGCCTGCCTGAGAAAGCCTGAATCCAGCTTTCACATGGGGTGGGGGTCCAGACAATTACTACATACCTGAGAGTGCTGGAATCTGGCCTCCATTGGGGTGGGCCGCCCAAATTGTGCTATGCCCATCCTCCAACCTTAGATTATCTGAAACCCCTCCCACTGTATATCTAATAAGAAAACAACCAAACCACATCAAGAATAAAAACAAAGTCAGTCTTCAACGCAACAAAAGAAGATGTGAGATCCATACCAGAATCACAAACAACAAAAGAAATCCACATGCCAAAATCACAATGAAAATATTCTAACATGATTGACCCAAATTATATGTCCCCACTAAATGCTACAAGACCTATAGAAGAGTTCTACAATCAGGAGCCCTTGGAGATGAATTGGGGCATGGAATTTAAAAGAACAAAAACATGATCAAAGAATTCAATGAATTTGAAGAACACAAAAACAAATCAAAGAATTAAAAGAAGATAGGGTTAAACTTCCGATTGTTTCACAAAAGAGATAGAAAACTCAGGCTGAAATGGAGAAGGAAACAAAACACTAAACAAGCCAACTTGAAATGACAGGAATGAATGAAATAGAAAATAGAATATCAAGACCAAACTATAAAGATGAAGAATTGGACTGCTCAAGCTAAGATTATGAATTTTTTTAAACACAGAAATGAAATATGCAGGAAATATGGGGTACCATGAAAATAACCCAATACTTTCTATTCAGCTCCCATGGAACTCTCTCCAAAATCAGCCACATACTGGGGAACAAAACAAACCTCAACAAATGTAAAAAATTTGAAATCATTCCATGCATTCTATCAGAACACAATGCAATAAAGCTTAGTATCAACACCAGAAAAAGCCCTAGTGACCACACAAACTCATGGAGATTAAATAACACACTCCTGAATAATGAATTGAGAAATAAAGAAAGGAGAAAGTAAGAAAGAAATAAAATCATTCTTGCAATCAAACCAAAATCAATATCCACATGGTGGCTAAGAATGGTCTTAGGTTGGGCATGGTAGCACACGCCTTTAAGCCCTGCACTTGGGAGTCAGAAGCAGGCGGATCTCTGTGAGTTCAAGGCCAGCCTGGTCTACATAGTGAGCTCCAGGCCAGCTGGAACTAGAGGGAGACCCTGTCTCAAAAAGACAAAAAAAAAATGTATTCCCAGTGCTAAACGACTTTAGATGCCAACCCAGATTACTATGCCCAGCAAAAATATTAATTATAGTTGAAGGAGAAAGAAAAATCTTTCATGGAATAAACAAAATGAAAGACTACGTGTCAAAAAANCCAGGAGAACTCCAGCTCCAGGGGAATCCAAGACCCTCTTCTGACCTCCGCAGCATTGCACGACACGGGTGCACAGACCTGCATGCAGACAGTACATTGATACACATACAGAAATAAATAAAATAAAAATAAAAAAAAAGCAGACCTAAGAGGGAAGTTTATAGTCTAAGGTCCTAGATTAAGAAATCAGAAAGAGCACAAACAAATTATTTAACATTGCAACTCAAGATGCTTGAAAAGGCAACAACAAATGAAACCCAAACCCAGCAGGCAAGAAGAAATAACAAAAATCAGAGCAGAGATTAATGAAATAGAAGAAACAAAGTAAACAATACTATGAATCAGTAAGCCCAGGAGCTGGCTCTTTGAAAAGATAAACATGATAGACAGACCCTTAGCCCAGGTAGCCAAAAGAAAGAGCAACTTCAGATCAATTAGAGATAATTGATCACAACAGATAATAAAATGATTCAGAACATCCTAATGGAATACTTTATAAACTTATACTCTATTTGAAACTAAAAGAAATGGATGAGTATCTTAAATCATGGGACTCATCAAAGCTAAACTGAGAAGAGATCACCAGTTTAAACAGATCCGTAACATACAAGGAAATTGAAACAGTAATACAAAACCTCTTAACAACAACAACAACAAAAACCCAGGCCCAGATGGACTTACAGCAGAATTCCATCAGACATTTAAAGATGATTTACAAGCAGTATTACTTAAATTATTCAAAAAGATAGTACCAGAGAGAGAAACCCTAAATTCCTTCTATGAAGCCAGTATTACTCTAATACCAAAACCAGGTAAAGATAAAAATAAAAATGAAAGCTATAAATCTATTTCCTTAATGAGTAAAGACAGAAAAATTCTCAACAAAATACTTGTAACCTATATACTGGAACACACATCAAAAAGGTCATCCACCATGATCAGGTGAGCTTTATTCCAAAAATGCATAGATAGTTCAATATATGTACATCAATAAATGTCATAAATCATATAAATGGACTAAAAGACAAAAATCACATGATCATCTCAATAGACCCAGAAGAGGACTTTGATGAAATTCAACATGTATATATGTTAAAAGCCCTAGAGGAAACGGTACTGGAGGCAACATACCCCTACATAATTAAAGCTATACAGAACAAACCCATAGCTAACATGATTCTAAATAGGGAAAAATTGGAAGCATTCCCCTTAAAATAAGGAACCCAGCAAAGATGTCAACTATCTCCACTCCTTGTTATTATAGTGCTTATTTCTCTTGTTAGAGAAATAAGACAAGAGAAGGAAATTAAGGGAGTACTAACTGGAAAAGAGGAGGTCAAACTATCCCTTTTTGGAGATTTTATGATATTATAGTTAAGAGAATCCAAAAATTCTACCAGAAAACTCCTAGAAATGATGAAATTATTAACACTCTCAGTAAAGTTACAGGTTACAAAATTAATCTACAAAAATCAGCAGCCTTTCTATATACCAATAACAAGCAATTAGAGAACTAGTACATGGAAACCCTCCCATTCACAATAGCTTCCAGGAAAAAAAAAGTCTTGAAATAAACCAGACCAAAGAAATAAAAGTGAAATACAGTGAAAATTTTAAATCTTTAAAAGAAGAGACTGAGGAAGACACCAGACATTACACAGGCTACTGCCAGAGCCCTTGGTTGCCACAAAACCTGAAGATAAGACCCTGCTGCTAAAGACAGGATATACTTCAGAAGCTAGATTTGGAGCAATGGAGCTGGCACTAACCTGGAATCTACCCCCCTACCCCCTGAAGGCTAGCTCTCATACCTATGAAGAACACTACGGAAGCTGCTAAGAGAGAATGGCAATTGATCTTATAATACTAGCTTTAAGACCAAATATCCACATTGATATCTAGCACAGCATAAGTCATTGGTGGAATAGTGGCACTTTTATCTCAGGGGCAATAAATGGCTAACTAATTGGACTAAAAGCTCACTTAATGGGAGGAAACTAATGTGTGGTACTGTAAACATAGCCAAATGCACATGGCTGGGGAGGTCAAAGGACATAGAGAAATTCCCAAGGCTGTCACATACCTAGGCTAATGTAACTTCTTACTAATTGCAAAATATTTATCCTTATATTACAAACAAATATCCCAGACATTTCTCATCAAAGAAGCTTCTTTTGCCACAAATGAAAACTATTACAATGTACCACAACTGCTCACACATAAACATTGTCTGGGAAATGTCCAAGCCTAAGCTGCACATTTACAATGCAACCTCTATACCTAAGGTTCATTCAACATAGAACAAGGGGCTAAGAGGGCACTAATTAACCTCTTAACCCTAATTAAGGAAGCCCACTCATGGAGCAGAGGGCCAAACCATGGAAATTAAGAGTCTGGAGTATGTGGATCTTTGGAGAGTTCTCCTATATTAATCTTCACTCACCCAGAACTCAGGGACCTTTGTGAAAAAGGGCAGAAAGATAGTAAGAGCCGCTGGGCATGGTGGCACATGCCTTTAATCCTAGCACTCAGGAGGAGAGGTAGGTGGATCAGTGTGAGTTCAAGGCCAGCCTGGTCTACATAGAGAGCTCCAGGCCAGCTGGGACTAAAGGGAGACCTTGTCTCAAAAATAATAAATAAATAAATAAATAAATAAATAAATAAATAAATAAATAAATAAATGATTGTAAGAGCCAAGGAGGTAACGCATATGGACCCTATGGAAATAAAATACTGAAAGCTCCTGAGACCCTGTTGATAAGAACCTACAACGATGTCAGTATGCACAAGACCCTTCAGGTTCAACCAGACAAAATCCCAGCATGGAACTGGGAAAATGTGCAGCAGAACTCAATCTTAGCTGAAGAAGTATTGGCAGTTGATTACTGTTGGGTGAGAAAGAACTGGTTGTCTTAAAGTGAGGGACTCTGGATAGGCTGACTAGACCCCAGAGAATGAACCGACACTGAGGAATGACATGAGACACTAATTTACCACATTAGGCCTTAACACAATTGACAATGTGTGAGTTGTAGTGGGAGGTCCTGTAAGAGGGTTTTATTTTTTATTTTTTAGTGGATATGAACATTTTATTTTGTGTAAATAATTTTTATTTATTTTTGGATGGTTTAATATATTTATATATTTTATCATATTTACTATGCTGCTGTCCTCTTTCTTTCTCTGGAAATTTTCTTCTTTTCAACAAGTTCCTCTCCTAATTTCATGTCTTTTTATTATTTTTTTTTATTTATTTAAGTGGTAAGTACACTTAGGCAACAAATGTGAAGAGTGTCCATACCAGCCCAGCTACATCAGCGTCTGGTACAACTCATGGTCCACGAGCCCAACTGTAGAGGTTTACTTAGACAAAAAATAAAACCCAGTCTGTTTTTGCCATAATCTCATAATTTGTCCTTCCTCACGAGCCCAACTGTAGAGGTTTACTTAGACAAAAAATAAAACCCAGTCTGTTTTTGCCATAATCTCATAATTTGTCCTTCCTCCTTGGCCATTACAGCTTGTTGTGCCCACCTCTTCCACAAGAGTCCCTGGGCTTTGGAGGGGAGTGTGAGAGAGAATGAGAGATAGAAGAGGCAGATTTGTTTTTCCTTCTTTCCCCTCCCCTTCCCCTTTTCCCCTCTCTTCCCTTTCTGAGGTGACATGTCAAATTCTTAGGACTGCCCGTGCTCTGTTAACGATGGACTGGTGAGTCATCTAGCAGCCATCTTTAAATTTTAGTAATAAAATAAAAGTAGCAACTCATAAAGTGCAACAAGTTATTCTATGGGTACAGAGACATATGCTTGGCAATATCTTGGTTGGGGCATTATATCTCTTTGAACAAGGGATGCTAGTAACTTTCCAATATGGTAGTTAGAGCCCAGGATAGAGCCCCTGACATTAGGAGGCACCAAGGCTACAGTGTCAGTCATGTGCCATACCCCACCAGAGAGCGGGCCATAGATCAATTTGGGATTTTTTTTTCTTTTTGGGTGCACATTTATCAGGCTGCCACTATTGCACTACATCTTCATGTGAAAAGTATAGCACAAAAAGTCTGTTGTGAAGCTTCAGATTCTTTCTGGTGGTTTGTATAGTGCTTTCTATCACCATGGAGGTCAGCTGTTGATTTGCAGTGTAAGATCTCAACATATTTTTTTCATGCTCATATCATGTCATATCTTCAGCAATAGGGTCTTACAGTCCTTGTCTTATGTGCACCCGAAGTTATAGGCAAATGTCCCTTGATTTGGAGGCTTTTAGAGCCCCCCTGACCAACAGCTCCTGGCAGGGCATCCCAGAACTGGCACTGAATTCTTTATCCACCAATACTTTTTATTTGACTGTAAGGCAAAATTACATCCTGGAGGGAGGAGAAATATTCCTTCCCCCTTTGTTTTTTGTAAATTGTCATTGTACCGTGAGCAGCCTCTCATTTCCTAGACCCTTAAATCATGATTTATAGTTTTCCAGAAGGGAGAAGTTGTATCACAAAGTTTTAATTGGGTATAAAGTTGTTTAAGTTGAGATGCTCTGGATGAAATACACAAAATTCAATAAAAATTAAATTTAACAACAAAGGAGAAATTAGATAAAATAATAACCTTCAGGGGCTGGAGAGATGGCTCTGGAGTTAGGAGAACTGACTGCTCTTATTAAAAACCTGGGTTCAGTTCCCAGCACCCACATAGTGGCTAATGACCATCTATAACTCCAGTTCCAGAGGATCTGACACCTTCTTCTGACCTCCATGGGCATTGCATGACACCAGTCCACTCACTCACATGTAGGCAATACACTAATACACATAAACAAAAAAAAATAAATATTTTTTAAAAATTTTCAGTGAGGTTGTAGGAAACAAAGTGTAAACATGTATTTGGGGTTGGAAAGATACCTCATCAGTTAAGAGCACTGGCTGCTGTTTCAGAGAACCTACATTCAAGTTCCACCACTCATATATCAGCTAACAACTGTCCACAACTTCAGTTCCAGGGGATCAGATGCCTTTTTCTGACTTTCATGAGAATTACAAGACACGGGTGCACTTACATACATACACACAAAAAATAATAAATAAAATAAAATAAAAACATTGCAGCCAAAATTAACATGGAAATCATTAAGCACACACCCAAAGTAGAATAACTTCATTTCCATCCAATGTTTAATAACTTTAGTGTGGGTCAACCACTGATTAATTGTGAAGGTAAAGAGCCTGAAGGGAAACATTCATAAACTATTATTAATAATACATAATGCATAATAATGCATAATACATATAATAATAATGATTGAAGATTGTGACTACAGGCAAAGAGGTAATTATAATGATTCAATTGTGTTTTGACCTCCCTGGGATGCAGCCCTCATCATCCTGTGAGTATCTATTTTTCCTTCACATATTGAAATTAGCACATCCATGCTTGGAGAAATATATATGAACATTAATAGGAGAATGCCTGCAAAAGTGAAAGTATTTCCATTTTTTAAAAAAGTCATGAACTAACAGCTATCTACAGGTATTGCATCTAGATATATCTTATTCTCAATATGTACAAGGTGCAATGTAGACTTTATCATGGATTTACGTTTATCCTCTGTCCTATTGCTGTTATTAAACACTGACCAAAACCAACTTGAGGAGGGAGGAGTGGAGAAAAGGCTCAGCAGTAAGAACACTGGCTGTTCTTGCAGAGGACCTGGGTTCAATTCCTAGCACCTACATGGCAGCTAACAACCATCTATAACTCCAGTTCCAGGGATTCCAACTCCTTCTTGTGGCCTCTGTGGGCATTTCACAGCATGGGTGCAGTTACATACATGCAGGCAAAACACTCATACACATAAAAGAAATTAAAGTAAGAACTAAAAAAAAATCTTTGGGAGGAAAGGGTTTATTTCACCTTCAACTCCCAGTCCATAGTTCATGGATGTCAGTGTAGAAATTCAAGGCAAGAACCTGGAAGCTCACCCTAGATTGCTCAGCTGTCTTTTTTGTACAGTGAAGATCCACTTGCCCAGGGACAGCACAGTCCACAGTGGGCCCTACAACAATCAGCAAACAAGAAAATGCCTTACAGACATGACCTTGGTCCAATCCAATGGAAGAAATTTCTCAGTTGAGATTCCTTGTTCCCAGGTCACTCTGATTTGTAACAAGTTGACAAAATATCCTCTGTCTGCCTTATCTAGGTTTAATTTCATTCTGAATCTGCTTTCTTTGTTTCTTATAGCTTCTGTTTTCACTAGGGAGTCCATTTTGTTCCCATTATAGCAAATGAAGATTTAATCTGAGCATTTGGAATAACACTTAATGAATGGCTCTAAGAGGATTGTTGGCATAGCCAAGAAAAAAAAAGTATCCAGATGAAGATATCTTTGGTAGCTAGGGAACTGGTTTCAGGACCCCCTGCAGATATCAGAATCTGAAGATTCACAAATCTAATATATAGAAGGGCTTACTGTTTATGTATAAATGACATGCATTCCTCAGTATACTTTGTTATGTCTGGATTAATTCTAAGAGCTAAACAGTGTAAATGTCATCTAAACAGTTGATATACTGTATTATCTAGAAAGTAAAGACAACCAGCCTGGTCTACAATGTGAGTTCCAGGACAGCTGGGGCTACAGGGAGACCCTGTCTCAAAAAAAAAAAAAAAAAAAAAAAAAAAAAAAAAAGAAAAGAAAAGAAAGTAAAGACAAAATAGTACATGTTTAGTATAGATGCAATCATTCTCTTCTTCCATCACCAATATTTTCTATCCCTGGTTGGTTGAACCCAATGAAACCAAGCCTGAAACTAGGAAGAGGTGAACAACAACTAAAGTTCAAGGCCTATCCTCAGGAACCTTACATTCATTTAAGACTTAGCCAATCACACAGTTCAAATCAATGAGTGGAAATTTCTCCATTTGGATGACAACTTCAGTCTTTAAGGTGCAATTGTGTTAAGCAGAATCAGAGAAAGCAAGACTAGTTGAATTTTCTACTGACCCACAATCAAAATCAAGTATTTTACTTAACTATGAAGCCAGATTTCCCCATGATTTAACAGAGGACCATAGAAAGGTTTTAGTCTGGTTCAGAATCTGTATCTGTGTTCTAAATCTTAGGAACAACATGAGGAAATAAATAACTCCATTAGACAAAACATCAATCAAGAGAGAAATCCTAAAAAAATCATCAATCAGAAATGTTTCATGGCCTGATCCTGTTTTACTTTCCTGTCTGCTTTATTTCAGATAATTCAGCATTTAGGAGTTTCTAGTCATTACAATAAAAAAAAAATAATAACATAAACACAGTAGGAATGGTGCTACTCAGGAAGCTGAAGAAAGAGCTGAAGTTGAATGCCAGTGCATATTACCTAGAGAATTCCATGTTGATCTGATCCTGTGTCAAAATAAAAAACAACAGCAATAATAAGATAGGTCAGGGCCTAATTGCTAAGACATAAATATCACAGGGATACAATTTGTTGTGTCAGTGACAAAATTTTATGAGCATTAAAGTAAACAGAATTACTATGTAGAGGCCTAATAGCCTTAAAACTTCACAAGAATCTAACAAATTCAAGACACTCTGATGGGCAAATTCTTGACAGGCAGAGTCTTTGAACCTGCTCTTCTCTATTTTCACCATCCTGCTGGATATACCTGGTCCTCAGTGTCTCCTTCATTCTCTGCTTCTTGTTTGTCATAAGAAAAACAGCCTTGTCTTGCACACACACTGCCACCATGATGTGCTTGAAGGACATGAACTGATATCTCTGAAACCAGGACCTAAAGAAAATCCCCCTCTCATAGTTTATGTTTCAGTGATATGAACATTAACTAGAACAGATCAAATCCCATATGTTCAGGACTCTGATTAAGTCCCATATGGTCAAGCAAGTTCACGTAGCCTGGAAGTCACAGTGCCCTGTTCCTTCCTCCCTCCAGCGCTTATGTCATATTGCTGTTATGTTATACTCAGTTACCCAGATTTGGTAATTTACACATGCTCTCCTGAGCCCAGATTTAAACTACAACCTCTTACTTCAAAGCTCCCTCCTGGCCAAGATCAGCTGCCTGCATCCCTCACCTCTCCCACTGAAATCTGTTTAACCATCCGGGAAACTAAGCACCCACTTGCTAGACAAAAGCTCAAACTTATTTCTATCAATTTATCAACATAAACTTTGCTCTACTTCTTGGCATGTTTTAAAATAAAAACCAGGACCATCAACAGCTCAGCAGGTAAAGTTGCTCTGCACAAACACCTGAGGACCTGAGTTTGATTCCTGGGACCCACATGGTAGAGAGAACAACAGACTCCGGCAAGTTTTCCTCAGACCTCATGTATGTACTCTATACACACATTATAAATAAATAATAAACAAAATAAGAAAATATTTAAGTAATAAATAAATTAGTGGCTACCATATGTCAATTTGTAACAACATATTAAATAAAAACCAATTGAATACCTCATATCTTGAACTCAAGAAAAAAAGGAAAGCAAGATAATTAATATATCAAATGATCTACTTAACTAGAACAGATCAAAGTATTTTGTAAGCTTCGCCTAGGAAATAACTTCCTAGCCATGGTGGGAAAAGAAAATGAAGCTCCTAGTCAAATCAGATTCCTTTGTAAATGAGTAGTAAGTCACTCCATAGCAAGAGAACTTGTCTTTTTCCAATGTATGAGAACCCTGAAGGCTGGTCTTGCTAGAAACCATTGCATATTCTTCCTGAGTACTCAAGCAAGACTGCAGTCATCCTGTCTAGATAGGACTCTCAGCTCTAGAGGTTGAACAATGTGCCCAAGGTTATTCAAATTAGCTAAACAGGAAGCATATTTTAAACCTAGACCAATTGAACAATAGGTCCTAACTTCTTGCTCCTATATGTAGTGATACGCCAACCCTCTGGTGTGTACCACATTGCCTCTCCCTCCTGATCCCAAATTTCTGTATTCTACCCTAAATGCTGCCAACTAGGTAGCCTTGGATGTGTCATCTAACCTCTCTGAGCTCCAGTTTCTTCATTGTTCAGTTGTAATCTCAGTGCTCTTTCCACTCATGATATCAGTGTTTAGCTTCATGTTGGCATGATTTGACCAGTCAGGAGGAAGGAAATCTATATGCAATCAGGACAGCCATGCTGAATACCAACCCTGCTCACCACAGCTGTCCTGAAAAGTTACTGTTTTTAAATCATGGAATATGGTGCTTAACACATTGTAAGCACTCAATGTATGGGAGGCACTGCAGCAGGAAAAAGATTCAAAGCTGGGATACTTCAGTGACAAAACCATACCCTCCTTTCACCCCCACTTTTGTGAGGATTTTGTGTCTTGTGATGGGCTCTAGATTCAAATAGCTCATCTGCTTGTCAGACACCAACCAAATGGACTTAGATGAGAGGTTAACCTATATGGACTTAGTTTCCATCTTGGTAGAAGGGAACGACAGTATCCAAGGAAAATATTTGTCACAGAGTCTAAATCCAAATAACAGTGATCAGCAGAACAGTTGGCTTTATCAGAAACCAAGGTATTTCATTACATTGCCTTGTATTATATTGTAATAGTGATTCATTACTGTCATTAAAAAAATACCCTGTCCAAATGACTCTCTACTACCTCTTCACCTCACTGTTCCTCAAACCTATTTACCCTCCAGTCCCAATAACTACACATATCTGAAATGAGTTCATGCATCTATTCCACCTCCAGATACCTTGCTGCCACCCCTGAGAAAGTGCTGCACACTGTGCTGTTGCTATCTATCTCCTTCTCCAAAGACCAGGCTCCTCTGGGATCTGTACTGTGCAGAGTTTTTCATTAGCTATTTGTCTTGCACTTAACACTGGATTTGGCACTATTTGCTGAGTAAATTCAGAAGGAAGGAAGGAAGGAAGGAAGGAAGGAAGGAAGGAAGGAAGGAAGGAAGGAAGGAAGGAAAGAAGGAAGGAAATGACTTGTCTGAAAACTGGAGCATTGTGAGCAGAAGTCTAGGCCCACTCCAAATTAGTCTCACTGACTTTGGTGGCTTCTGCTGACAGAGTGAAGAGTGAACAGGTTGCCCTATGTCCTAGTTTGCCTGAACACTTCCAGTTTCTACCAGTTGTCCAGATGTAAAGATGTGACTATTGCATCATCATTATTCTCACATGTGTTCCTTTAAATGACTGGTTAAACCATCCCAGTGGAAAAATGGAGAATCCCATGCTTCAAATACTTGTCATGTGTCAATGATATAATCATTAAATATCCCCCAATCTTTATTATGAAGATTAGTATCTCCACTTTATAGCTAAAGAAACTGGGGCTCACAAAGTTTATCTAAATTGCTAAAAAAAATCCCTCAGAGTCACTCATCAGTAGAAGCTAGATTCTGACCTGGGACTACCCACATGCAAAGTTTTGTTTTCCTATTCTGCTATATGATTGGATCATGGAGACAGTGGGCCCCCTGGCCCTGGAAGGGTTGTGGTTCATTGGGCTCAGGGTCACAGTTCACTCTCATTTCTAGCCCTCAACTTCTAATTGTCTTCATGGATCCTGTAGAACTACCACAGTTTCAATTGTGATGGAGTAAGGATTTCTCTCTTGATCCTATATACTGTTTTTCTCCTCCACTCCCAGAATCTAAGCCTGTAAGCTGGTCTGTGCTCTGTAACTTAGAGAGAAAGAATCCCAAACTCTCTGAGACTAATTCACAGCAGAAGTCAGGCTTCGCAGTACACAGGACAGTCACGTCCAGCAGAATCAGAAGCATCACACAGGCTGAAACTTCCCCCAGACACTGCTACAATAAATAATGACACAGACGTTTTGAACCCTAGTCAGCCATCTCTGACCATGCGATGATGGATTGATTATTTAGCCTTCACATCCTCAGTTTCTTCATCTACAGCAACATATCACCAATGATTATCACAGGAAGACTTGTTCTTGTCATTTGGTTATTGAGAAAATGGAGATTAGGGTTTGGGGTCCTAACAGGTTGTAAACTAGACCCACCTCTCCATGAACTAAATTCTCTATGCAAATCCCGCTTTTATTCCTCTAAGTGTGCCAGGGATCCTCTTGCTGGGTTTCAGAGCCCACCCGTGCTCTCCATCCATTCCCCATGTGTGTCCACCCGTGCAATCTATTTACATCACTTGTCTACTTAAAATTCTTCAATCATTTCCCCTTGCCCTCAGAATCAAGTTCAGGCTCCTTGAACAGAATTATACATCTTGGGCCCCATCCCACCCTCAGCCCCTCTGTCCTGCTCTCCAGCCTCAGCAAACTTCTCTTGATTCTATCATGGGGCTTCACTCTTTCTTACCCCAGGGCTCCTGTGATGCTTTGTCCCCTGCCCATGCCCCTCTCCACTCACCTACATTCCCCCCTTCTTCACCTGGTTGACTTTTGTTGGGTGTATTACGGCATGTGTGTTGAGCAGGTGTTATATGTATGTGTACACATCTGTGTGCAAGTGCACTTTTCTATGTACAGAGACCAGAGGAGGATAGCAAGTGCCCTGTCTATCATACTCTGCCTTATTCCCTTGGAACAGAGTCTCTCACTGAACCCAGAGCTGTTGTGTTTCCACTGAGGTGGTTGGCCAGCCAACAACCTCTGTTGTCTGTACCTTCCCTGCTACCCCATAGCACAGGGGTTGCAGGAGCTAGTGGTCATGCTCAGGTTTGTTACATGGGTACTGAAGATCCAAACTCAGGTCCTCATGTTGTGTAGCAAGTCTTCCTACCATGGAGTCCTCTCCCCACATGGTTAACATTTTCTTAGTATTTGTATTTTTTAACTTCTTTTAAAAAAATGCATGCCTTTCCTTACCTTCATGCTAGCTTAGCTCACCCAGCTACAGGTGTCAAAGCCCCTTGTACTTTTCCCAAATAGAAGTTTGTCTACTTGGGCTACAGAGATGGCTCAGCAGTTAAGAGCCCTGGCTGCTTTTGTAGAGAACCCTGTTTCAGTTCCCAGCAAGAACATGGTAGCTAACAACCATTTGTAACTCCAGTTCCAGGGGATATGATGCTTCTTCTGGCCCCCACGGTCATTGCATGACACTTACAAACATGCAGGCAATATACTCACACATATATTAATTATGTCTACTTGGAACGACTGACTCTGGGGCTTTTTTCACTACTGCAGAAGAGCAGGGACCAAACATGGACCGCATCCTGCCATATCCCCACAGCATTCCACTTACTCCTTCATCCAAACATCTCATCTCATTCATCCATCCATTCATTCATTTATCAATTCTTTTCACCACACAAGGTGGGCATTCCTCTCCTTTTTTCAGTGATCCCCCCCTTGACTACCTCCAGTAACTAAATCTATAAGAAGACTCTACTTTGTAACTCACTGAGGATAAAATGCCACAAAATCCATGTGCATGAATACCTAGCAGGAGTTAACTTTGAAGTGCAAGACGTTAGGTGTCTCTTAGGTCCTCTGCTCTGAAGCCTTGGCCAGGACCTTGGCCCCTTTCCCTCCTCTAATCTAGGTATATGAAGCCTCTTATTCTTTCTTATGCTCTTTCCCAGTGGTGGAAACAGTGGGAACAGAGAATGGTTGACATCATGGATTTAAGTTTAAGATCCTTAAAGGAAGCAGAAATTTAAAATAAACAATAATTTATCTATTGGGGGGCATTTGTATATGCCATAGTATGTGTGGAGGTCAGAGAACAACTGGAAAAAGTCAATTCTCTCCTTCTGCCATGTTGGTCTCAGGGATCAAACTCAGGTTGCCAGGCTTGGCAGCAAGGATCTTCACCTACTGAGCCATCTTGAGCCAAGACAGAAGTTTGATGAAAGAAGTAACATGAAGAAAAATAATGAGCAAGTATGTGAGAAGAATCAAAAGGGGAGATGATGTGGTGGTGGATCATAAGAAACCAAGACCAGACCTCCCCAGCTGGTGCTGGACTAAATGACCCATCTGGTGAGGGGTATCCTTACATATATGCAGACAATACACTTACACATATAAAATTAACATAATAAATAAAATACTTTAAATAAGCCATCTGAACTTCTGCCACTCAGAGACTCTGGATAACTTGGTTGAATGTTTGCTAAAACTCTCTGGGTGTGCTCCCCTGGTGGATTGTTTCCTGTATAGTCCTTTTCTCTGCAAACACTACAATTACCAACTGGAATCCATTTCTTCCTTGGTCCTTCAGGATAAAATTGAAGCTTGGATAAAGCCATGTTGCAACTACATTTCCCAGGATCCCTTAAGCTGGATATGGGAGGTAAGTGCATGAGTAACTTCAGAACAAAGGAATGAGAAGAGCATTGCCCTGCATATTGGGAGGTAAGTACACAATAGGCATTAGACAGACAGGATGGGACAGCAATGGTGTGCAATTGCTGTGTCACCTCTAAGCTACCTGCTATAGACATCCAGCGAAATTCTTGCAATGGAAGACAGAGACCCCAAGATACAATAAAATATGGAAGAAAGCAAGATGAAGTCATGGAACGAATGCGTGAAGCTGACCTGGTACAACAGCCTCCACTGCTTGCCTCAAGATTAGTACCTGATATTACAGTGAACAATCTCTCTTAAACTAGCACTTTTATATTATCTTTCTTATAGCAGATTAGCTAGCCTATGCCCAAAGAAACAAAGCAGCTTTTTAATTTTCCATGTCAAATTGCACAGAGCTGGGTTTTCAGTGATTGCATATGTGATACAACAAAGCATTTCCAATTGCATGCAGTGATTCTAACAGTGCTCCCTTAGGACTTATTAGCCAGGGAAATCAATGCACATTAAATATCATCCACAGTGGATTTAGATGAGTTTTGAAGTGTCTGCAAGAGTAGAGTTGTCTTAGAATTTCACTTTCCATTGCTTCAGTCACCTACAGTCAACTTCAGTCTGAAGATATTGAATAGAAAACTCCAAGATTAAACAATTTCTAAGTTTTAAGTGGTGCTATCTTCTGAGTGTCATGATCAAACATTGCATAATCCCATTCTGTTCTAATTAGTTCATGAGCCATTCCTTTGTCCAGCATATCTGCATTGTATTTGCTACCTGCCCATTAAGCACTGAAGTCATCTTGGTTATCAAATCAGATGATGCAGTATCAGTGCACTTGCTTTCAAATAATCCTTATTTTACTTAATAATGGCCACTGTATTAGTCACTTTTCTGTTGCTGTGATAAAACACCATGACCAAAGGAACTTATAAAAGGAAGAGTTTATTTGAGCTTATGATTGACAGATCCAGGGAATTAGAGTCCATTGTGGCGGGAGACATGATGGCTGGAGCTAGAGCAGCAAGCCAAGGGTCACATCTCACAATGAGCACAGGAAGCAGAGAGAGCGACTAGAGACAGCAAGGCTTGTTAAACTCACTAAGCCTGCCCCCAGTGACATACTTCCTCTAGCATGGCCACACCTTCTAAGACCTCCAAGAAAAATGCCACCAACTGGAGACAAAATGTCTGAATACTTAAAGCCTATTGGGGACACACATTCAAACCACCACATTCCACTCCCGGCCCCCATAGGCTCCTGACCATATAAAATGCAAAATGCATTTAGTCCAACCTTAAAAGTCCCCATAGTCTTTACCAGTTTCAATGCCATTCAAAAGTCTACAGTCCAAAGTCTCTTCTGCGACTCAGGCCAATCTCCTAACTGTAAGCTCCTGTAAAATCAAAAGGCAAATTACAAACTCCCAATGTACAGTGGAACTGAATATACATTCCCTTTCCAAAAGGGAGGAATAGAGGCATAGTGAGGAAATACTGGACCAAAACAAGACCGAAAACCTGCAGGGCAAACACCAAGTCCAGTAGCTCCATGTGCGACTTCTGGGACTTGACTTCCAAAGGGCTTAGATGGCTTGGCTCTTCCAGCTTTGCTTGCAACATACATCTCTTTCTTAGGCTGGTACCACTCCCTGTATGCAGCTCTGCTTGGCAAATATCTCACAGGTCTGGCATCTCGAATATCTTCTTGGGGTCTCCGCTGCCAACCAGACTTCACATTCACAGCTTCATGCAATGGCCTATCAGGGCCTTCTATATGCAGGGACACCCCTGCTGCACTCTGCCTGACCTTGGCAGCTCTCTGAAACCGTGGAGGAAGAACTGAAGACCTCTTCACTCTTGCAAACTTCATGCCTCTAAAGCCAGCACCACCTTAATGAAACTGCCAAGTTTGGGATGGACCCTGGCCTATTTCAGCCACATTTGCAACTTTTCTCTGCCCTGAACTTGGAGCAGAAAACCCTTTCAGTATTTTCCTTTCAAAAGTTTGAGGATTAGCTGGGTGTGGTCTTGCCCTGAAGGTACTATTTCTGTTGTTTACTTGCAAATCTCGAGGCCCTTCCTCAATCACTTTAATCTCACTTTTTCCATTGTTTACTTGTAAATAGCTAGGCCTCTCCTTAATCACTTTAATCTCCTTATCAAAAGGAACCTCTCCTTCACATGCCTTGGCACCACCTTTAATCTTCCTAGTGGGGTTTTCGGATCCAAACTGTACATTCTGCATTTCTTTCTGCCCCATCTGTTCTTCACTGTAGATCTGCACAATATTCACCATTAATAGCCATGCAACCATTTCTACATTAGGCTGTCTTGAAACATCCTCCACCAAAGACATTAGTCCATTGCTTTTCAACTTAGCATCAGGCAAGCATTTGGGCTGTGGGAAAACTGCTGCCAGACTCTTTATCAAAATATCCCAGTTGCTGCCTAAGTCTTTATTTTCCTCTGGAACTACATTTTTTGCAGCAATGCTTTCTTCCAGGCTTCTACTAGAATGGCCTGTTAAGCTCTGTTTACAGTAGTCAACAGCTTTTCTAGCCCAAAGTTCCAAAGTCTTCCACATTTCTCCAAACATCGACATGGTCAGGTTCTTCACAGCCAACACCCCACTCTCGGTACCAAATAACTGTATTAGTCACTTTTCTGTTGCTGTGATAAAACGGTTCCAGGGAATTAGAGTCCATTTTGGTGGGAGGCATGGAGGCTGGAGCTGGAGCAGCAAGCCAAGGGTCACATCTCGCAATGAGCACAGGAAACAGAGAGAGAGCAACTAGAGACAGCAAGGCTTGTTAAACTCATGAAGCCTGCCCCCAGTGACATATTTCCTCTAGCATGGCCACACCTTCTAAGACCTCCAAGAACAGTGCCACCAACTGGAGACAAAATGTCTGAATAATTAAAGCCTGTGGGGGACACTCATTCAAACCACCACAGCCACAAAGCAAAAGCACAGTAATGCTGGAAACTCAGCTATGCTAAAGAGAATTGATTGCATGCTTCTTTTAAATGTAAAGGTGATAAAAGTATAGCAATAAATTCTGAGAGAAAAATAGAGCACAGTCACATAACATTTGTAAAGAGCATTGCTTTAAATGTTTGATTTTATTATGTCTCATTGTTAATCTCTTACTGTGCTGGATAGCTTTATTGTCAACTTGACACACCTGGGTTGAGAGAGCCTCAATTGAGGAATTGGCTGCATTAGACTGGCCTGTGGCCACATTCCTGGAGTACTGTCTTGATTGTTGAGTTATGTGAGAGGGCCCAGCCCACTGTGGGTGGTGCTACTACAGGCAGATTCTTTTGTACAGTATAAGAAGGCAGGCTGGGCATGGGCCAGGGGAGCAAGCCAGTAAGCAGCATTCAACCATGGCCTGTGCTTCAGCTCCTGCCTCCAGGTTCCTGCCCCGGGTTCCTATGGTAGGCTGGTGGGCTCCCTCAGTGATGAACTGTGACCTGAAAGGTGGAGCTGAATAAGCCCTTTCTTCCCCAAGTTGGAATTGGTCAGAGTGTTTTGTACCAGCAATGGAAAAGCGAACTAGAACACTTATTGTACTTAATTTATAAATTAAGTCACTGCACTGGCATATATATATATATATATATATATATATATAATAATATATATATGCCAGTGTGTGTATATACACACACACACATACAGGAAGAACATAATATAAATCATTATACCTGTAGTTTTAGATATCCCCTGTGAGTCTTCAGATAATCTTTGCAAACTAGGGAAGATTTAGAGTTATATATGCAGATCTTCCATTCACTTCTCTCTATAGGTGGGTTAATGGGAAAATGGCTGGAATTTTTGTCTCTAAGTCTACCTTCCCAAGAAGTTACCCCTTAACTACTCCTTCAGTCCCAATCACTCTCTCACGTGTCCCAGGTCACTATAAGTCTCCTCTATGTGCTCAGCAGAGTATCACATCACTTCTCTAATCTTCCAGGCTGAAAGACACATTTGTATCCTTACTTACTCACTGAGTACTTACTCTGTGTCAGGTGCTATGCTTGGTGTTAGGGATAGAAAACTGAATGAGACAGAATGCTATACCTGAGTCTGACAGAGGGAGAGAGGCATGTCAGCCCCAAATAACAATAACGTTTTGCACCGTCAGGTGTAGTGTGGTAAACTCTACTACAGAATTAGGCACAGAGCCTCCATAGCTTCCTTTCTTAACCAGCAATCTCTGGTGAGTCCCAAATATTTTTATTTTATTATCTGTAATGTTATACTGCTTTATTAAAAAGATATTAAACAAAACTGACCTGGTGGTACATTTTTAACAAAGCTAGTAGACTTTGAGTTTTCAATTTACATAAATATATATGCACAATTTTTTATTGAATTTTTGTGCATTTCATACAATCTATCTTACTCACCTTTATACCCCCTTCTCCACTGGCCCCGCCCACAGCCCCCCACTGGAATTCATACATTCTGTCATTTGTGTTAGGGTCTATTGTGCCAAATAAATCTTCCCCGTCATTCCTCAGTGCAAGTTCATCCTCTGAGATCTAGTCAGCCTATCCAGAATATCTTGCTTTAAGAAGACCATTTCTTTCTCACATAACAGTAGTCACCTGACAATATTTCTTCAGCTAAGATTGGGTTCTGCTGCTCATTTGCCCAGTGCTATGCTGGGGTTTTTATCTGGTTGAGTTTGCATGGGTCTTATGGATGCTGACACCATTGTTGTAGGTTCATATGAGCAAAGAGCTTGTAGTATTCTAGTTCTATATGGTCCAAATGTATTTTTCTCTAGGAAAGGCTTATCTGTTTAGGGTCAGCTGACTGACCTTTCCTGTAATAATGATACACTCTGACACTTAGGTCTTATCTTTGCACTTCTTTCAAACAGCCCCAGTTCCAAACTCAAATTGCATTAAATATGTGCAGTTTATTATATATCAATTATGCCCCATTAGAGCTATTTTTAAAGTCTATATTATGCAAGATTCTCTAGAGGCAAAGATCCAACTGGGTTGACTTAAATGTTACAGAGCATTGTCAAACAATGGCTATACGCACACTGGAAAGGCCGAGAGTGTGGAAGCTGCTTAGTCCATGAAGCTTCATGTCTAAGCAGCAGCCCCAGTCTTGTGCTGGAGGCCTGGGGATCCCTAGACAGTTGCTGATCATCTTCAGTGAGCATTGGAAAGCCAAAGAAGGTGAGTTCTGATGGCCGCAGCTGCAATGACAGAATAGATGCACTCACCCACAAGAAGTGAAGACAAGCAGCTAAGCACAGTGGCTTTTTCACTGGGCCTCTTTAAATCTGGACTGCTGCCCACTCTTGGGGAGACTCTTTTCTTCCCAGTTAATCCTTCCTAGAAATAGTCTCACAGACCCACAGGCATGTGTCTTGGTTGATTTCAGATCCCACCAAGTTAGCAATCAATATTAGCTATCATACTCCCCAAGGATGAAACTAATGGGAAGACCATGAAAGAGTCTTATTCCAGTGTATGTACACACAGAGAGAGACACAGACACAGAGACAGGCACACACACAGACACACACACACACACACACACACACACACACACACACACAAGCTATAAGGTAAAAAGGGAAAAGTTTCATAAAGCTGCTTATTGGGGGGGCCTAGTGGTTAAGAGCACCAATTGCTCTTGCAGAGGACAGGGGTTCGATCCCCAGCACCCACATGGCAGCTGAGAAACATCTTTAACTCCAGTTCCAGGGGAATCCGACGCCATCTTCTGACCTCCGAGGCATTGCACGACACGGGTGCACAACCCTACATGCAGACAGTACATTCATACACATACAAAAATAAATTAAATTTAAAAAGCTGCTTATGGGCTTGAGTCCAGTCTGCAGTAATAAAGACTCTCCATCACTTGGTCTTCTCCCCTTAGTCATACGAACACTTTTAAATAAGAGATCTTATGAACTATCTACAACTTAAAAGCAGAATTGTAAGGTCAGACCAAAGGCCCATGAAACCAAATCAAACCTATAAATTCAATTAAAGTATAATAGAAAAGGCAACTATTTATGGAAGGTCAGAGAGCTAACAGAGCCTCATTATCTATTTAACTGCTTTATTTATTTACTTATACAAGTATTTTGGTGAAAGAAAGGCTTTGAAGTTAAACATGGATAGTTAGTCATGAATCTAGCTAAGAATACAATAAGAGGCTCCACAAATTCCAATCCAAACTGATTCTCCCAAGAGGCCACTCCTCTTCCTCTTACCCAGCTATGACAGCTTGTAAGTTTTAGCTCAAGTCACAGGCTTAGCCTAAGGCTACAGAGAGAATAAGGTCCAGGTTAATTAGGAACAGCCAAAATTCCCATAATGATGCCATTCAGAACTTTTACCGTCAAGTACAAAGAGTTCATATCCTCCAAAGTTCCTACTCCATGGAAGAAGAATTGAAATGGGAGGCTGATGGGGGAGTGCTCAAACAGTTGGAAGATAGCTTGAGTAGAGCTGGGGACAGAAGGAAGCACCATCCATTTAGTGAGAACAGCATGTTCCTCTGGAAACTTTATTTCCAGTCTAAAAGGTACCTGGATTTTAAGATAAGAACAAATCCAAAATATATTTTGCCAATGCAATTTATCTGTGAAATTCACCATACTTCCTGCTTCTGGTCAAAATTTTCATCTCCCACTGGTTTGGCCAAAAAAGAACAGAAAACACATTGACAATAATCACTTGGACAATTAGCAGGGAGTTTCTCACTACAAGAAGCTGAGAGTCTGGCTTCAGAGAAACCCATCCTATCCAGCTAATATTCTCATTGGATCAATAGCCTCATTAGCAGAGTTCCCTGAAGGAAGCTGCCTAGCACAATGCTGACATTTTATCTGTCTCAGATGGCCTTCTACAAATGCGCCTCAGGCAAACATATAATGAAGGTGGATCCAAAGGATGGAGGGACAGGAACAAGGTGGATGACTAACCTAACCTAGACAAGACAGAGAGCAGCCAGCCAACTGCATGGGAGATTAACGCCACCCAGCCCATAGGGCTGTGCTCAAACTGTTCAAGAGTCTGCTTCCAATGCAGGAGGGCTAGTGCCCCTGTGGAGATCAGCTCTAACACTACAAAAGCACAATCTACCACGTGTCATTTCCCCAGCACTGACAGTAAGAGGAGAACCAGTGTATTCTTGGGGTGTGACTTAAGAGCTATGAGTAGTTCAATAATGCTGCATGGAACCCACAAAGCAGTATGCAACTGGCGAAGTAAGCTTTTCCCACCTGTCTGCTTTTGACTTTCCTACCAGATGGAAAGTCCTAAGAGACGTTAAGGCCTGGAGTGTCCTGGTTACAGGTGAGTCCTTTCAGGCCATGTGGGAAAACATGTCAGCATGATGGTTCTCCGATATAATATTACTATATATATATTATTATATATATATCTTATATATAGATATATAAATATATATATATAATATATATATATAATATATATATAATATATATAAATATATATATATATATTATATATATATATTAATTATATATATAATATATATATTATATATAATATATATATATATATATTCGGAGGGTACTGATATACTCAGTACCCACGTTACAGAGCTTTCTGAACCCATTTGGATTCTGAGAGTTGCTAATTCATGAATCATTTCTTGCTGAGAAAAGCTGTGCTAAATCTACTTAATCTGAAGTTTTTCTTTTATCCCTGGTCTCATTGTTAGGCCAGAGGCTGCTTCATGCAGGCCAGAAAAGCTCCTGCCCGCCATAGCACTCTCCTGCCTTAGGTGCCCTGTTCCCCAGTGCTCCCTCCCCCACCTACACTGAGAAGCCCAGAACAAGGAATGGAACCAAAAGTCCAAAGTCTCACGCTCCAAATAGCTCACGTAGTGCACTCTCCACATACCACCAGCCCCCCAGCTGCCCACCCAGAGGTACACACCGTGTCCATATTTGGACATAGTCCAGCTCCTAGATGGTGTCATCTCCCCTCTACCCCCCTCCCCACACACACATATAACCCTCAGGCCCTAGCTTAGGTGCATGTCTCCTTGGGGCTGGCGGGACTGCCCAGGACCAACCCATTGAACCTGTCTCTGTTGGACTATAATTAGGTTTAATATGGCCTTTTGTATGTGTCAAAGACCCGCTGCCTACCTGACTCAATGGACTTTTTATTCAGGTTAAGCTGTCTGTCCTCAGCTGCTGCCTTCCTAGCTCTTGGCCCCTGGCATCTATTCTCCTAAATGGCTTGCCAGGACAGACCACCTCCGTTTTTCCGGACCCTAGGCAGATCAGGCGACATTCTCGCCCCTGAGGGACCCCCATTTGGCCTCCAATCCCTGCAGAGGATGCTCTGCTTTGATCACAGGTTCCAACCTGGCCTCTGATGCCTGCAGGAGACTCCCTGCTGTGATCCTTGGCACCGGGCTAATGCTTTGTAACAGGCAACAGCCAGCCAAAACTGGATCCTCAGAGGCCCCAAGGACACCTCCAACAGAATTTATCTCTCTTAAATTGTAACTCTCCCAGACCTTGGTCAAAACAAACTTTCTTGACAGGTTTCATTCCCATATGCATTCCTTTCCGTCCACCCCCTTCCTCTGCCTCCTCCTCTGCCATAGGCTCTCACTCTGCTGCCTTTCCTGCACCTGGGTGCCAGGTCCCATCCTGCCCAGCCCTCTGTCCCCACTGTGGGTCCTCCTATTCTTCCTTGGCCATCCCTCCTTTCCCAAGGGCACCCGGGCCTGTGCAGTTTCCTCGGACTGCAATGCTTTTGTTTACAAAGCTAAACCACACATCCATTCCTTCCCAGGAGCACCCAGGTCCCTCCTGCACTGTCCTCTGTCTCCGTCCAGGGACCCCCCCCTCCTCCTCTTCCTCCCTCCTCCTCCTCCACCACTGTCCTCTGCTACCTGACCAGCCTCTTCCTACCTGCCTACCCTCCCACCCTCCTCCGCTCCGCCCACACAAACGAGTCCCCTTACCTGCTGTCCGGCTCCACTCTCCTTCTACTTCCTTTCCCTACTATTAAACAGGCCTGCCCTTGGTTTCCACGCCTCACTTGTGTTTTTATTCCCATAGTGCTTTTTTCTCCATTCCACATTAAGGCCTTGTGTTGACCTGGAGTTCAGTTCTTTAACAGCATATTGCTCATTAAACAACCTCAAACAGGCATTGGAACTGTAAAGTATCCTGTGAATTTGCCAATCCCTAGGTGGAGACAAATAGCCTTTGACAAACATCAGCAGAAGCCAGAGACCCCACTGGAGGTGCCATTCCAGCCTCCTCTAATCAGCTCTAAATTTTACAGGGAGCTGCTGTGGAGGGGATGTGACAGCTGTTCAGGTGGAGGGCTTCACTGAGCTGTCCTCAACTAAAAGCAGCATGAACAATTGAGCCAACGTCCTCATGAATCTTGCAGGGTCTTTGATTATATATATATAATATAATTCATTCTGCATTGTGCACAAATATCTATTAAATTTATTTTTGGCATGCCTCTTAAACTTTTTAAAGGCCTAAAATGAACCCAAGATCTTCCTACAGCAGATCTAAACTGGTTATCAGAAGATTTTATTTTTATCTGTTAGACTGAATTTGATCTCCAGATTAACTGTTTTAAGGTATTTTCAGGTTGTTTTTATTGCTTTACTCTGTATGAGCCGCCACCTTAGCCTAAGGGATGATGAGGTTTCTCTCAACACTATATGGTGTGATTTGCCCTCCTCTCTCATTCTATGTTCCAGAATACTATTCTCCTGTACCCAACTTCATGCTTTTGGTGTTGTCGATCACTGGCTAAATTATCTTTGTTTTGTATTGCATCAGTAGGACTGAATGTCTCCTGTCACCCCATTCTTTAGCTTGTCTCTTGATGAAACCATCATTAATTGTAATTTTTGTTATGGCTAGCCTTTAGTACAAATTGAATATAAAATTCTGCCTTCCATCAGTTGATAAAATATTTCAGAGAGTGCACTGTTTTGAAACAAAAGGTATAAAATGTTTGGTAACAGCATGATAGAAAAACTGCATTGGCCACCTCAGCTTTAGCAATGCAAGGAAACTGGTTGGGGATGCATGCTATAAATGACATCCCTGAAGCCTCAAATGAAAGCTTTTGGGTTTTATAGCAGTGTGTGTGTGTGTGTGTGTGTGTGTGTGTGTGTGTGTGTGTGTGTGTGTTCAGACTGTGATATAATTATAACATATTAAGAATCTATCAGGCCATCAATAGACAATGTAAGGTCTTTCCTCCAAATGAAAGCATTTATGTTTGATAAAAATGTATGTACTCAGTACAAATTTTATAACCTGCCATCACCAAAATTAATTATTAGAACCTTATGTATGAGTGTATGTATGAAGTACTGTTTACTTTTAAGAATTACAACATATTAAAAACCTATCAGATCATGGATAGATAGTATATCTTTTATAGAGTGTCATTACTAAGATTTATTTGTAATATGCTTATATCCTTATTACAAGAAAATTATGTTCCACAGCTGGAGATTCTTAGTACTGTACAACCTTTAGACAGTCTTAAATGTTACCTGAGATAGTTGTTGTAATATTATCATAGAGATTCAGTACTAAGATTATAAAAATGTCAGTGATGCAACCGAAATTTTAAGCCCAAACCTTGTTACAGACTCAGGTAAAATGGACATTTGAGATCGTCCTGGTAGGTATTGGTTTTAGCCTCTTTATTATTTTGGGTTTGTTTTCTGGGCTATGTTATTTTTTTTTTCCTTTCATTGTTTAAGTCCATTCTACTTGAAGCACCTAAATGGAGTTTACAGGCCTTAAAGAACAAATTGAATGCTTTACTGGATAGTTTAAAGTAAGTATTGAGTTACCCATACATACTAAAAATGTTTTATATATCTCTGTTTTACTTTGCACATATTACTTCTGATATTTTTAAGAAAAATCAGGTTTTACTTCTGGGAACTACATGGGACAGTCCAAATGAAACCAATTTCGGTGAGCTTAATTTTAGTGTATTTCCTGTCTGCTATAAGTATCTGACAATGCCCCCACCCTACTTTCTTTCTCAAAACTATAATTCAGAATCTGGGGGGCAAGAGAAACAAACTATGTATGTGTTCTAGTTTGTCTTCCATTGCTGTGACAAAACACTCTGACTGACACCAACTTGGGGAGGAAAGGGTTTATTCAGCTTACATCTCCTGGGTCACAGTTCATCACTCAGGGAGCTCAAGGCAGGAACTCAGGGCAGGAACCTGGAGGCAGGAGCTGAAGCACAGGCGATGAAGGAATGCTGTGCACTGGCTTGCTGCCCTGGCTCACACCCAGCCTTCCTTCTTATACGGTACACAACAACCTGCCCAGGGTGGCACCATTCATTGTGGGCTGGGTCCTCCCACATTGCTTGACAATCAAGACAATACTCCACAGATGTGGCCACAGGCCAATCCAATAGAGCCAGTTCCCCAATTGAGGCTCCCTCAACCCAGGTGTGTCAAGTTGACACTAAAGCTATCCAGCACAGTATGTTTATAATAAAACAGCCTTCATTTGAGATAGTCCTAGTAGGTATTGTTTTTAGCCTCTTTATTATTTTGGGTTTGTTTCCTTGGCTATGTTAAATTATTTTTTCATTCATGGTTTAAATCCATTCTACTTTGAGTACCTAAATGGCCTTTATAGACCTTAAAGAACAAATTCTATGCTGTACTGTATAGTTTTATTTTTTTTCTATTTTTCCCCTCTTTTGTTTATTTTTTAAGGGATTCTATAATAAAATAACACAGTTGTTTTCAGATAACATTGATGTTACTCAGTTTGCCATACAATTAGGTAAATGGTGCATTTTTTTTTGAAGTGAGCCAAATTATTAAGCATAAGCAATGGATGTAAGTAACATTCATGTAAAACCAATTTGTAAGTATCTATGTCCAAATTTTGAAGAACCTAAAGTTCCCATAGTCCAGTTGGAGATGCTTGCATGCACAGGCATGTTGATCAATTAGGAGTCCAGTCTATATTGCTGTACTCTCAGGATTCACCCCTTTCTCTCTGCAGCCCTTACATTCTACCATGCCTCCTCTTCCGCAATTTGTTCCCTAGGCTTTGGGAAAGGGGCACAAGTGGGTGAGAAGCAAAACAGTCTATTTTCTCTGGAGATGTCATTTTGGGCTCTAGTCTGTTCAGGTTGTTTCCCTTCATGGGTTGACAGCTTATCCAGTGATACTTTTTTAGTCAATGAGAAACAGTTTGGGTAAATTTAATGAAAGCTTATGCCTTGGCTCCTGTTTATGGGTATGTGTAATACAACTTAGGCATTGTAATCTATAGGTCAAAGCATAAAAACCTAAAAAAAAGAGGAAGGTGGGAGGTGGGGTACTATCCTTTCTGGGATACAAATGGAAAACTCTGTGTTCCAATCCTATTGATAAATTTTCAATTTTTCTGATCTTGAAACTAACAATGGGAGGAGAATTGTATGTTCCCACAGGTAAAAATCACCAATCTAAATGCCTGAAAACATACAACTTATGGCTGTGCAGGATGAACTGGGGAATGCCAGCAGAGAGGTTGACCCATCTGAACATTAAGGAATGAGGAACCTCAGACTGCCTGAGTCACGGACACTGAGCATCTCTCTGAATAATATTGGGGTTGACTGTTTATAATGGACCCTAATGAAGTTTACCTTCCAGATGCTGAGAAACCTTCCTACCTCTCCCCTTTTTTAGGAAAAAGAAAAACATGATGGTAATGAAACCACTCCCTAACTGTAAACTAGAGCCAATTGTTACAGTGGTAATTTCCTATAAAACAGGCATAACGTATTAACTGATTGATAGGCATAGGAACTGTGAAAGGATATTTCTCTATCTAGAGCCAAATTCAATAGTAAAGTGTTTATAAGTTGTGTAATTAAGCCAAATATATTACTACAGGAAAGCTCTGACATCAGCAATGAATTATTCTGCCTAGGAGATGTTGGCTAGGGGATTCAAACCCGCCCCCCCCAAATTATAAAGGCCTTTTGCCTATAAGTGGGATATATGCAAGGAGAAAGGCAGTAAGTCCCTGTTGTCGAAGACCTGGTGTGAGCATGAAAAATGTTATGAGACGTCACTTGCTAGCGTACAACTGGCCTCTGAAATGCTAGAGAGCGTTACCAAAGGCCACTACAGCAATACAGCAAAATATTGGTCTCCCTGAGACAAACAAGACTCCTCCGAAAATATCAGCTACACCTCAACAGCCTGGAGATACAGTGCAACAGTGGCAGCCAAGTGTCTATATTATATCCCAAAACTATTTGGCTATTAGCTCTCTCCTTGGAGGAATAACTCACAGCGGATGCCACAAGCTTATGTCCTCTAGTGGTTAGGCGATGTTATAAGCCACAATAAGAACTTGTCACCCTTTATAGAGAAACCACAGTTTGCGGATTAGCATACCATCCAAGCATCTGTGTCTATGCTCACAGCTTAGCTTGACACAATAAGTGGTACTGCTTAAATGCCTGTACATCCAATAGCTTGAGCTTTGTTAGTATGACTGAAAAGGGTATCACTGTGAAAGCTGTCAATCCGTGAAGGGAAACAAACTGAACAGACCGGAGTCCAAAATGACAACTCCAAAGAAATTAGACTGTTTTCTTCTCACCCACTTGTGCCCCTTTCCCAAAGCCTAGGGAACAAACCATGGAAGAGGAGGCATAGTAGATTGTAAGGGCTGCAGAGAGATAGGGGTGAATCGTGAGACTACAGGAATATAGTCTGGACTCCTAACTGAACAACATGCCTGTGCCTACAAGCTTCTCCAACTGGACTACGGGAACCTTGGGTTGTTCAAAATTTGGACATAGATACTTGCAAAATGCACCAATTACCTAATTGTATGACATACTGAGTAACATCAATGTTATCTGCAAACAACTGTGTCATTATATTGTAGAATCCCTTACAAATAAAAATTAAAAAAAAAAGAAGTCTGTCATGAAAAAAAAAACCAATTTGCAAGCAGTTGTGCCCAAACTCACACAGCCCAAGGCTCCCACCATCCAGCTGGACAGGCTTGAACGTACAATCAAGTTGATCAAATAAGTGTCCAGATTATATTGCTGTAGTTTTACCATTCACCCCAATCGCAGCCCTTACATTCTACCACTCCTCCTCTTCTGCAGATTGTTCCTTAGGCTTAGAGAAGGGGCACAGGTGGATGAGAAGTAGAACAGTCTACTTTGTCTGGAGATGTCATTTTGGACTCTGATCAGTTCTGGCTGTTTCCTTTCATGGGCTGACAGTTTGTCCAGGAATAACCTTTCAATCCTACTAATGAAGCACAAGTGAATAGATATATAGGTATTTAAACATTGCTAATTATCATGGTAGGTTACTTTGGTATAGACACAGATGTTTGGATGGTGTGTTAATCCATGGATTACTTTTCCCCTGTAAAAGATGACAAGGTCTTACTGTGGCATATAACATCTCCTAATCACTAGAGGATATAAGCTTGTGGCAACATCCATGAGTTATTCCTCCAAGGAGAGAGCTAATAGCCAAATAGGTTTGGGATATACAGACATATGGCTGCAACTGCTGCACTGTATCTCCAAGCAAGTGAGGTGTAGCTGATGTTGGTGGAGGAGTCTTGCTTGACTCAAGGAGACCAACATTTGCTTTATTGGTTCAGTGGCCTTTGGTAACACTCTCTGGTAGTCCAGAGACCAACTGTACCCTTGCAAGTGCGGTCTCAATACAACCTTCCCATGCTTACATCAGGTATTTGACAGCAGGGCCTTACCGCCTCTTTTCTTGCAAGTATCCCAGTTTACAGGCAAGAAGCCTTTACCTTTGGGGGGGCTTGGATCCCCTGGTCAACATGTCCTTAGCAGAATAATCCATTGCTGCTATCAGTGCTCTCCTGTATTAATATATTTTGCTTATATGCACCGTTTAAAGAGACTTTAGTATTATATTTGGTTCTGAATAGAGAATAATCATTTTTACAGTTCCTATGTCTATTAGTCAATTAAAGAAAGCAGTTTTACCAGTTTTATAAGAGATTACCTCTATAACATACTGTATAGTTTTAATGCGAACTTGAAACACCTGGGCTAAGAAACCTCAATAGTTTGCCTTCATTGGACTGGCCTGTGGCCCTATCTACAGGATAGCTTCTTAATTGTAAAATGATGTGTGAAAGCCTAGCCCATTGTGGGCAATGGCATCCCTGGACAGATATTTCTATATTATAATATAATAGGCTGAATATGGGCTAACAGAACAAGCCAGTGAGCAGCATTCCTTCATAGTCTGTGCTGCAGTCCCTGCCTCCAGGCTCCTGCCATGAGCCCCTTCTTTGAGCTCCCTATGTAATTAACTGTGACTTGGGAAATGTAAAGCAAATAAACTCTTTTTTTCTCCGAATTAGTATAAGTCGAAAGTGTCTTGTCAACACAATTCAGAATTTATTATACCCACAAGACTCATCCTATGGCAGAGATACATGCACATCTATGTTTATTGCAGCTCTCTTCGCAATAGTGAAGAGATGGAACCAACCCAAGTGTCCCTCAACTGACAAGTGGATAGAGAAAATGTGGTACATCTACACAATGGAATTCTATGCAGTAGTAAAGAAAGATGACACCGTGAACATTGGAGGTAAACGGATGGAAATTGAAGCCATTATGCTAAGTAACACAGTCTCAGAAAAAGAAAAGATGAATGGTATCCTCATATGTGGATGCTAGTACCAAATCCCCAGTTGAAAGGCAAGCTGAGCAAAGTCAATGTTATATTTCTTTTTATCTGAAGGCAACTATACTGTTATAATGTGAATCCATTAATGGGGTCTAGAATTAACTGACCACTTATTTTCAGAATTTATAATTGTGGTATATGTATGGAGGGTATGTATTCATATTTTAGAGTAATTTTAATTTTAATTAAAGGGAAAAATGTAAACTACTAAACATATTTTGGAATTAGCATACAGTTTATTTTCAGAGGTAATAATTTTGGCATATATGTGATATATATATATATATACATACTTTGGAGCAATAAAAATGGGAGGGAACAACAACAACAAAAGGACTGGATCAAAGAACTGACTGAAAAAGTTAACCTCTGCCCAAACAATAAACCTCTGCAGAGAAAAACTTTAAAAAGACTGAGAAAAAGAGGCAAGACATGTGTTCTGGCTTGTCTTCCATTGCTGTGACAAAACACTCTGACCAACACCAACTTGGGGAAGAAAGGGTTTATTCAGCTTACATCTCCTGAGTCACAGTTCATCACTCAGGGAGCCCAAGGCAGGAACTCAGGGCAGGAACCTGGAGGCAGGAGCTGAAGCACAGGTCATGGAGGAATGCTGTTCACTGGCTTGCTCCCTTGGCCCATGCCCAGTCTTCCCTCTTACACTGTACACAACAACCTGCCCAGGGTGGCACCACCCATAGTGGCTGGGCCCTCCCACATTGCCCAACAATCAAGACAATATTCCACAGACGTGGCCACAGGCCAGTCCAATGGAGCCAATTCCCCAATTGAGGCTCCCTCAACCCAGGTGTGTCAAGTTGACACTAAAGCTATTGTATTAGTCACTTTTCTGTTGCTGTGATAAAACACCATGACCAAAGGAACTTATAAAAGGAAGAGTTTATTTGAGCTTACTATTGATGGTTCCAGGGAATTAGAGTTCATTGTGGCAGGAGGCATGGAGCCTGGAGCTGGAGCAGCAAACCAAGGGTCACGTCTCTCAAAGAGCACAGGAAGCAGAGAGAGAAGGACTGGAGACCACAAGGCTTGTTAAACTCACTAAGCCTTCCCCCAGTGACATACTTCCTCTAGTACGGCCACGCCTTCTAAGACCTCCAAAAACAGTGCCACCAACTGGAGACAAAATGTCTGAATACTTAAAGCCTATGGGGGACACTCATTCAAACTACCACATTCCACTCCCTGGCCCCCATAGGCTCCTGACCATATAAAATGCAAAATGAATTTAGTCCAACCTTAAAAGTCCCCATAGTCTTTACCAGTTTCAATACCATTCAAAAGTCTACAGTCCAAAGTCTCTTCTGCGACTCAGGCCAATCTCCTAACTGTAAGCTCCTGTAAAATCAAAAGGCAAATTACAAACTCCCAATGTACAGTGGAACTGAATATACATTCCCTTTCCAAAAGGGAGGAATAGAGGCATAGTGAGGAAATACTGGACCAAAACAAGACCGAAAACCTGCAGGGCAAACACCAAGTCCAGTAGCTCCATGTGCGACTTCTGGGACTTGACTTCCAAAGGGCTTAGATGGCTCGGCTCTTCCAGCTTTGCTTGCAACATACATCTCTTTCTTAGGCTGGTACCACTCCCTGTATGCAGCTCTCCTTGGCAAATATCTCACAGGTCTGGCATCTCGAATGTCTTCTTGGGGTCTCCGCTGCCAACCAGGCTTCACATTCACAGCTTCACGCAATGGCCTATCAGGGCCTTCTTTATTCAGGGACGCCCCTGCTGCACTCTGCCTGGCCTCTGTGGCTCTCTGAAACCGTGGAGGAAGAACCGATAACACCTTCACTCTTGCAAACTTCATGCCTCTAAAGCCAGCACCACGTGAATGAAATTGCCGAATCTGGCTGCAAGTTCGGGATGGACTCTCTCCTACTTTAACCACATTTGCAATTTTTCTCTGCCCTGGACTTGTTGGAGGATTAGCTGGGTGTGGTCTTGCCCTGAAGGTACTGATTCTTTTGTTTACTTGTAAATCTCCAGGCCTCTCCTTAATCACTTTAGTCTCCTTATGAAAGGGAGCCTCTCCTTCACATGCCTTGGCCACACCTTTAATCTTCCTAGTGTACTTTTCAGATCCAAACTGTATATTCTGCATTTCCTTCTGCCCCATTTGCTCTTTTTCACTGTAGATCTGTATAATATTCACCATTAAAAGCCACGCCACCATTTCTACATTAGGCTGTCTTGAAATATCCTCTGCCAAAGACATTAGTCCATTGCTTTTCAACTTAGCATCAGGCAAGTATCTGGGATGTGGGCAAACTGCTGCCAGACTCTTTATCAAAATATCCCAGTTTCTGCCTAAGTCTTTATTTTCCTCTGGAACTACATTTTTTGCAGCAATGCTTTCTTCCAGGCTTCTACTAGAATGGCCCATTAGGCTCTGCATACAGTATTCAACAGCTTTTCTAGCCCAAAGTTCCAAAGTCTTCCACATTTCTCCAAACATCGACATGGTCAGGTTCTTCACAGCCAACAGCCCACTCTCTGGTACCAATTCTCTAATTCAATGGAACCATCAATCATAAGCTCAAACAAACGCTTCCTTTTATAAGTTCCTTTGGTCATGGTGTTTTATCACAGCAACAGAAAAGTGACTAATACAGCTATCCAGCACAATTGGCGTAGTCAGCAGTTGAAATTTGTACCGAGAGTGGGGTATTGCTGTGACAGACCTGACCTTGGTGTTTTGGGGAAGGATTGTGGAAGCGTTTGGAACTTTGGACTAGAAAAATCATTGAATGCCTAAAGATCATTGCTGTGGAGCTTGAAGCAGTTTTGCTGAAGGATTTGTAGAAGATGGAGGCCTGGCTTGTTACGTTTCTAGTTTCAAAGGGGAACAGAGATCATCAGGACTGTAATCTGTGGGTTCTGGTCAGCTGGGGCTGAAGAATTAGCTGTAAGTAACAAGAGACCAGCATCACTGTGGTGAAATTTTCTGGGAAGAATTTCTTCAGGGTCAACATACAGAAGCTGTGTTCCAGAAGAGGCCTGAGCCTCCATCTCAAGCCAGAAGCAGGACTTGGTAGTGTGTAAGAGTCTCCTATATGGTTCTGGTCTTGAAATTTGAGGGGGTCACAGAGAGCAGCTGAGGCTTGGCACTGTGAGAGGTCAGGAAAGACCATTGGTGGAAGTGCACCTCGGTTGCAGTGAAGACCCCAGGATTGCAGGAGTCATGGAGAGAAGCTGAGGCTTTGCACCAGAAGAGGTCAGAAGAGACCATTGGTGAAGGCGCTGCCTCAGTTTCAGTGGCAACCCCAGCTTTTTGGAGATGCCAGGACCATGGGACGACCACCAAGAGCAGCTGTAGGTATGAAATGGAGTCGGCCTGGGCCTGCGAGATGAGCCATGTGTGCCAAGGATGGCAGAGTCAGAGAGGGGGAGCTGCCCTGCTGAAACCCTTTGGAGCCCAGAAGATAGTGAGTGAATCCCAGGTGTCCAGCCTTGAGCTACTTTGCTGGACTTCGGTTTTGTTTGAGTGTGCCTGATTCTTCCCTTTGAAATAAGACAGTACTTGTTTTGGATGTTACAGCAGCCCACAGTTAAGAGACTTTTAACAGACTGCGAACTTTTAAGTGGACATTTTAAGGACTGTGGGGCTTTTAAGTTTGTACTGTCTTAGGTTGTGATTAATGTTAACATCATACTTTGGGGATAATAACTGGAAAGGTGGTGGTTTAATAGTGATGAGTTTTGTGTGTCAAGTTGACAAGGGGTCAATTGTGCTGGATAGCTTTAGTGTCAACTTGACACACCTGGGTTGAGGGAGCCTCACTTGGGGAATTAGCTCCATTGGACTGGCCTGTGGCCACGTCTGTGGAGTATTGTCTTGATTGTTGGGCAATGTGGGAGGGCCCAGCCCACTATGGGTGGTGCCACCCTGGGCAGGTTGTTGTGTTCAGTATAAGAGGGAAGATGGCATGGGCCAAGAGAGCAAGCCAGTGAACAGCATTCCTCCATGGCTTGTGCTTCAGCTCCTGCCTCCCGGTTCCTGCCCTGAGCTCTTGCCTTGGGTTTCCTAAGTGATGAACTGTGACCCAGGAGATATAAGCTGAATAAACCCTTTCCTCCCCAAGTTGGTGTCGGTCAGAGTGTTTTGTCACAGCAATGGAAGACAAACCGGAACAACATGTATAGCAGAAAATGCATGAACTGGGGTGGGGTGGAGGGCATAGAAAAGAGAGTGTGTCTAAATTGGACTAAGAAATGATGTATGAAACACACAAAGCACCAATAAAAATATTTTATTAAAAATGCTTCAACCAATGTTCAAGCTTTATTTATGTGTTATACAGTAATTAAAATACCAAATTCATACAACTTTCCCTCTTGGAGGTTTAATGACCATAACTAAAGCTGTAATCTGATTTGGCCAGAGGGATTTAAAGGGACAATCTTTTGGCCCTTACCCTCTAAGGTCAACTTAAGTCTTAGGCGTCTGTATAGGCACATGTCTACATGTCCTATGGCAGTGAGTCTTCATGGGGCAGGGAGATCTTGAAGATTCACTTAAGGGAAGTGTCCAGTCAAAGAAGGAAGGTCAATATAGAGGAGGAGCTCCTTGTGCTTCAAAGGGAAGCCTTGGTCAAGCAAGTCCTGGCTTTGTCCTCGCATAGATGGAACTGGTAAAAGGAGCCAGACGCAAGGCCTGAGTGACCTCTGTGGACCAGAACCTCAACTGACCTTAACACCAAAACTAAGTTAATTTATCTGAGCTGACTGTATGGTTTTAAACACTCCAACAGGAAAGTAGGATGATAAAGAAAAATAAAATAGCTTATACCTTATTACCAGAGAGATCAGTGAGAGACTTACTGTGACATGCTGTAAAACATCTCAGATATAGGTGAGATCTGCTGTGCTATCAAGACTAATCTGTCAGGAGTCCTTGCAACTCATGACTGATGCCTCCGCAGGACCTATTATCATGGTTACACTGGCTCTCATCTTGGAGTTTTGCATACCATTTTTTTTTCCTAAAAACTTTCCAGTCCCTCTGCCAGGATTCCGAGGGACACACATATGTTCACCCCCTCCAGAAGCTGTCAGTGCCTGTTCCTGGGAGAAAAAGGCTGCTATTACATCAATGAATCCCACCTGGTGGAAACCCAGTTTGAATTGCTCCAGAAACTGGGAGAGACCTCAGACACTGCAGTCAGCCCCATCCTCTTCCTCCTCCTTGTGGCAGACACCCCTTGCTACATGGCTTTACCTTATTTTGGGCATCCTCAGCCTTATCTGCGTCTGCCCCTTTCTACCTGGCTTTACCCTATTATGGGAGTCCTCAGCCTTATCTGCTTATGTTTTGTCCTAGCACCTGTTGGACTATAATTCAGTTTTATCTTGCCTTTTCTATGCATTGCTGAAACTTTATACGTATCATTTCTGTTCTTACTAACAGGACTTAGGGCAACATGTTCAGCCTCCATTTCCTCCACTGTAAAATGCTGTGTATGAGGGCCCATACAAAACACCACACCCCTCCTGCCTGATCAATGTGGGTGGAGTCACCCAGCTGCCAGGGAGATGCACAGGGGGCCTGTGCATGCACAGGTGAGCAAGAATCACAAGGGAATCCAGTGTCAGTGGCCTGGGTCTCTGGACCCAGTGAAAACACCACACCCCTCCTGCATGATCAATGTGGGTGGAGTCACCCAGCAACCAGCAGGATGCTCAGGGGACCTGCACACTCACAGGTAAGCTCAATATCAATACCAGAATAAACCCTACTAGCTACAAAAAGACATGGAGCCTAGACAGCACAATCCTGAATAATGAATGGGTCAGGGAAGAAATAAAGAAAAAAATAAAAGTATTCATGGAACTGAACGAAAAAGACAATAAATACAACACAATAAAACCTGTGGGATACTTTAAAAGCAGTCCTAAGAGGGAATTTATAGCCCTAAGTGCCCACAACAGAAAAACAGAAAGGGAACACATAAATTATCTAACACTGCAGCTAAAAACACTTGAGAGACAACAACAAATGAACCCTAAACCCAACAGACAGGAAGAAATAACAAAAATCAGAGCAGAAATCAATGAAATAGAAACAGAGAAAATAATACAAAGAATCAATGAATCCAAAAGCTGGTTCTTTGAAAAGATAAGCAAGATATACAGAACTCTAGCCCAGTTAACCAAAAGAAAGAAAGAGCACCTCCAAATCAATAATATTCATGATGAAAAGGAAAACATCACAACAGGCAAAGAAAATATCCAGAGAAACTTGGGAGACTATTTTAAAAACCTATACCTGGCTACATTTGAAAACCTAAGAGAAATGGATGAATATCTGAAATCTGGGGAGTCAACAAAGCTTAACCAAGAAAAGATTGATAGGGTTTTTTGTTTTGTTTTGTTTTGTTTTGTTTTTGTTTTTTGTTTGGGGCAGAATTTAATTATATCAATAATTTCTTTGACCCAGTCCTTACATTGTTGTTGTTCACTCCCATTTGTATTGTTCTAAAATATGCTTATATAAAGGTCACATATGTACCAGAATTATGTCCTTTGGAAATAAACTGTATGTTAATTCCAAAATATGTTTAGGAATTCATTTTTCTCTTTAATTTTATAGTAATCTAAGATATGAATGCATACCCTCCACCTGTATATGGTAATTACAATGTCTGAAAATAAGTGGTAAGTTAATTCTAGAGTGCATTAAGAGATTCACATTATAACAGCACAGTTGCTTTCAGATAAAAAGAAATATAACATTACCGTTGCTCAGCTCACCTTTCAACTGGGGGATTTGGAGCTAGCATCCACAAATGAGGGAAACCATTCCCCATTATTTTACTGTGTTACTTCACTTAGCATAATGGCTTTGATTTCCATCCATTTACGTGCAAAATTTCATGATGTCATCGTTCTTTACCACTGCATAGAACTCCATTGTATAGATGTACCACATTTTTGTTATCTGCACATCAGTTGAGGGGCACTTGGATTGGTTCCAGCTCCTTGCCATTGTGAAGAGAGCTGTTAAAAACATAGGTGTGCATGCATCTTTGCAGTAGGACAAGTCTTGTGGGTATATATCCAGGAGTGGTATGGCTGAGTCAGGTGGTAGGGTCATTTTGAGCATTTTAAGGGTTCTCCACATTGCTTTCCATAGTAATTGTATGAGTTTACATTCCCACCAGTAGTGGATGAATGTTCCCCTTTTCCCCACAACCTCTCCAGCATTTGGTGTCTTTTGTTTTCTTCATTTTAGCCAGTCTAATCAGAGTGAGATGATATCTTAGAGCAGTTTTAATTTGCATATCCTTAAATATTAATGATGTTGAACACTTTTTAAGATGTTTCTCTGCCACCTTTTCTTCCTCACTGGTGAAGTCTCTGTTCAGCTCTTTACTTCATATTTTGAGTGAATCATTTATTTTCATACTTCTTAGTTTTTTGAATAGTTTATATATTCTGGATGTTAATGCTCTGTCAGATGTATCACTGGTGAAGGTTTACTCCCACTCTATGGGTTTTCTCTTTACTTCCTTGATTGTATCTTTCCCTGTACAGAAGCTTTGGAGTTTGATGAGGTCTCACTTGTCAGCTGTTGACCTTATTTCCTGTGTGGCTTTGATTGATTTATAAAGTCGTTTCCTATGCCTATGTCTTGTAGGTTGCTGCCAAATTTTTCTTCTATCACCTTCAAAGTTTTGGGTTTCATGTTGAGGTCTTTGATCCACTTGGAGTTTATTTTTGTACAGGCTAAGAGGTATGGGTTTTAATTTCTACAAATGGTGATCCAGTTTTGCCAGCACCATTTGCTGAAGATGTTGTCTTTCCTCCATTGAGCCTTTTTAGCTCCTTTGTTGAATATGAGGTGGTTGAAATTGTGTGAGCTCAAGTTTGGATTTTCAGTTTTGTTCCATTGGTCCATGGGTCTGTTTTTGTGTCAATACCAGGCTGTCTTTATGACTATAGCCCTGTAATATAGCTTGAAGTCTGGTAAGGTGATCCCCCCTGTATTGCATTTTTCAGTCAGTGTTGCTTTAGCTATTTGGGGTCTTTTGTTGTTCCATATGAATTTAATGATTTTTTTTTGCCAAGTCTGTGAAGAAACTCATGGAGATTTTAATTGGGATTACATTGAATCTGCATATTAATTTGGGTAGAATGGACATTTTTACTATACTAATTTTTTCCAATCCATGAGCATGGGAAGTTTTTCCACATTTTGTTGTCATCTTCAATCTCTTTCTTCAGGAGATTAAAATTTTTGTTGTAGAGATCTTTGGTGTCTTTGGCTAGATTTTTTTGAGACTATTGTGAGTGGAAAGGTCTCCTTATATTCTTTCTCCAGTTGCTTGTTGGCGGTGGTGTAAAGAAAGGCTACTGATTTTTCTAGATTCCCACTTTACTGAAACTCTTAATAGTTTCTAGGAGTTTTCTGGTGGAGTTTTTAGCATCCCTCAGGTAAACTATCATATCATTTGCAAAAAGGGATAGTTTGACTTCCTCTTTGCCAATTAGTACTTCTTTAATTTCCCTTTCTTTCCTTATTGCCCTAGCAAATGTTTCAAGCACTATGTTGAAGAGGAGTGGTGATAGGGGGCAGCCTTGCTGTGTTCCTGCCTTTAAGGGGAATGCTTCTAATTTTCTCCATTTAGGATGATGTTAGCAGTGGATATGCTATATATGGCTTTGATCATGTTGAGGAATGTTCCCTTCAGTCCAGTTCCCTCTAGAACTTTAAATATGAAGGGATGCTGGCTCTTGTCAAAGGCTTTTTCTGTATCAATTGAGATGATTGTGTGATTTTTGTCTTTCAGTCTATTTACATGTTTTATGATATTTATTGATTTATGTGTGTTGAACCATCCCTGCATCTCTGGTATGAATCCAACTTTATAATGATGGATGATCTTTTTGATGTGGGTCTGTATGCGATTTGCAAGTATTTTGTTGAGAACTTTTGCATCTATGTTCATTAATAAAATAGTTCTACCGTTTTCTTTTTTCATTGTGCCTTTGCCTGTTTTTTTGTATTAGAATGGTGCTGGCTTCACAGAAGGAATTTGGGAGATTTCCCTCTGTTTTTATCCTTCTGAATAGTTTGAGTAGTAATAATGGTTGTAAGACCTCAAAGCCATTATGCTAAGTGAAGTAACACAGTCAAAGTGAAAAACACCTTCATTTGTGGATGCTAGCACCAAATCCCCAGTTGAAAGGCAAGCTGAGCAATTTAGTGTTAAATTTCTTTTTATCTGAAAGCAACTGTGCTGTTATAATGTCAATCTCTTAACAGGCTATAGAATTATCTTACCATTTATTTTCAGACATTGTAATTACTGTATATGGGTGGAAGGTATGTCATATTTTAGAGTAATATAAAAATTAAAGGGAAAATGTAAATTCTTAAACATGTTTTGGAATTAACATATACTTTATTTTTGGAGGTCATAATTTTGGTACATATGTGACCTTTATATAGGCATATTTGGGAGCAATACTTATGGAAGGGAACAACAACAACATAAGGACTGGTTCAAAGAACTGACTGATACAGTTAAATTCTGCCCCAAACAATAAACCTCTCCTGAGAAAAACTTTTAAAAAACTGAGAGAAAAATTTATGGCACAATGCATGAACTGGGGTGGGGTAGAGGTCAGGGAAGGGGAATATGTCTAAATTGGACTGAAAAATGATGTATGAAATATGCAAAATATCAATAAAATATTTTATTTAGAAAATGCTGTGTATGTTGGGAGAAATAATAGGACATGCATCATGGGATTCTTGTAAGGATAAAATTAATTGGTGCCTGTTAAACCATTGGAATGATTCCCATAATGCTGTATTAATATCAATTATTATCTTTTATTAAATTTGAGGAACAAAGCTGTGTATGTGGTGAACCCTTTTATCTTTTTTTAAATATTTTTGTATTTTTTGATGTTTTGTGTATTTCAGACATCATTTTTCAATTCAGTTCATGCATATTCCCCTCTTCCTTCCCCTCACCCCATCCCAGATCATGCATTCTGCCATAACTGTCCTGCATCTTTCTCTCAGTCTTTTTTTTATGCTTGGGAATTCACATTTTCCTCCATTAATTTTGTGTTACTCCAAAATATGGATATATACTCTCCACCCACATACAGTAATTACAGAGTCTGAAAATAAGTGGTGGGTGGATTCTAGAGCCCATTGAGAGATTCATATTATAGCAACATAGTTGCTTTCCGATAACCAGAAATATATAACAATAATGTTGTTCAGTTTGCCTTCATCTGGGGGATTTGGTGTTAGCATCCACAAATGAGGGAAACCATTCTCCATTTGTCTTTCTGGGACTGTGTTACTTCACTCAGCATAGTGACTTTGAGCTCCATCCATTTACCTGCAAAGTTCATAATGCCATCTTTCTTTACCTCTGAATAATACTCCATTGTGTACATGTACTACATTTTTGTCATCCACTCGTCTGTAGAGGGGTATTTGGGTTGGTTCCAGCTCTTCGCTACTGTGAAGAGAGCTGCAATAAATATGGATGTGCATGTATCTCTGAGGTAGGATGAGTCTCTGGGTATATACCCAGGAGTGGTATGACTGGGTCAGGTGGCAGGCTCATTCTGAGTCTTTTAAGGGTTCTCCACATTGCTTTCCATAGTGGTTGAACAAGTTTACATTCCCACTAGCAGTGAATTTGTGTTCCCTTTTTCCCACAACCTCTCCAGCATCTGTTGTCTTTTGTTTTCTTGATCTTAGCTAGGTGTATTGGAGTGAGATGATATCTAAGAGTGGTTTTATGACAAACGATGGCAAGCCCTTTTAATCCCAGCACTTGGGAGGCAGAGACAAGTTGATCTCTGTGATATCCAGACAGGTCTTGTGTACATAGCAAGTTCTAGGCCAGCTGGACACTACAGGGAGTCCCTGTCTCAAAAGAAAAAAAAAATCAAAAAGAAATTTGAAGAACATCTGAAATTCTACAAAATGGGAGGATGGCAGTCTTATTGTAGCTCCTACTAGTCCTAAGATAAGTTTAGAAACTGCCATCCTCCCACCTTGGCTCTTCTCTCTAACCCCTGTCACTGCTGGTCACCTTATCCTTGTTGCTGCTCCTGTCATCGTGAACTCGTTGACAAGGGTAGGATCAGAGGACATTCAGAGAGTGGCTGGGCCATTGAGAACAAATCTTCAGGAGTAAAAATATCTCTAATTCATATAATCTGCTGTGCACCTGTTGGGCACTTAGGCCTGGATGATAAGATCTAGCTTCTAGGAATACTCAAGGTGGAGAATGAAACACGGATTTGGAATTTTCCATTTCAGTACATCATGAGCACAGATAAACAGCGGATACAAAGAGCAAAGGAGAAAACTTGAATCTCTCAAAGATATCCCCGACTGGCACAACAATTCATGTTCATGTTCTAGAATCATCAAAATATAAGAAACCTTAAAAAGTAAAAAAAAAAAAAAAAAAAAAGACAAGATAGTTTAAAACCTTATGCTGGATAGGTTTAGTGTCAACTTGACACACCGGGGGTGAAGGAGCCTCAAATGGGAATTTGCCTCCATTGGACTGGTCTGTGGCCATGTCTGTGAGGTATATTCTTGCTTGTTTAGTAATGTGGTAGGGCCAAGCTATCTATGATTTCTCTCCTCTCCCCCTTCTATAGTCTCCCTCTGGGCAGGTTTTTCTGTATTGTATAAGAAAGTAGGGCCGGGCATGGTGGCACACGCCTTTAATCCTAGCACTTGGGAGGCAGAGACAGGCGGATCTTTGTGAGTTCAAGGCCAGCCTGGTGTACAAGGTGAGTTCCAGGACAGCTGGGGCTACAGCTTGAGTTTTGAGACCCTGTAGCTGGGGCTACAGTTTTGAGGACCCTGTCTCAAAAACACCAAAAAAAAAAAAAAAAAAAAAAAAAGAAAGAAAGTAGGATAAGCATGGGACAGGGGAGCAAGCCAGTGAGCAGTATTCCTCCATGGCCTGTCTTCAGCTTCTAACTTGTTTGTTGCCATGAGTTCATGCCTTGGTCTCTCTCAGTGATGAACTATAAACCAGAAGATGTGAGCCAAATAAACCCTTTCCTCCCCAAATTAGTTTTGGTCAGAGTATTAGTAGCAGCAAATGAAAGCAAACTGAAACAAACCTTTAAAAAATTTTTTTTGTAACTGTCTCATTTTTTCTATTCTGGATTGTGGAAGCTGGATCCATTGGCAAGAGAAAAGAAAGAACCATGCAAGCCCTGAATAGGCAATTGTCCTAGAACTAGAAAGAGAAAATATGAGGCCTAAGTCAGAACCTCAATAGGGGGTAAAACCAAACCAAAGCCCTGAGCAGCCCTTTTATACTGGGGCTGATTAAATCTCCTGGTTTCCACTATGGTCACTTGGATAGATGGATGAACTAAGACAGAGTCTTAAAATGAATTCTGAGAACTAAACAGGAGAAAGGCCCAGAGGCATAGATTGAAATCCTCAGAGAGGCAAGGTTGTGAAAAGAGGAAGGGAGGGGTAGAGTAAAACAAAAGACCAAAAATAGAAAAGCATCAAAGAAGGAAGGACCTTTGGGGGGTGAATGATAGAGAGGCTTCATAACTTCTGTTTGAGCTAGTCCAACAGAACTGAAAAATTTGATTCCAAGTACTACATCAAGAAGCAAGAAGGGTCGAAGAAGATAGTGGATCTGATGACCCAGCCTTAGGCTTATAACTATATGATTATTCTCTAAACATAGCACAAAGGTGAAGACCCAGTGATTGGGGAAAAGTATGTTGCATAACCCTGCAAGGAAAATATCTCTCTTCTTGTTTTTTTTCCAAACTCTGTAAAATGATTCCTCTCACTCCCATTCCTTTCATCCCCCCAAATCTCAATCACTTCACCGAAAGGTGGTGACACATTCAAGCAAGGGTAACCTTCACCAAGATCCCATAATGCACATGTTCATTACATGGGAGAAATAATGAAACACTGTATTGATGAAAGAAACTTCCAAGTGGAAAAGGACTGCTCAGGCAGGAAAAGGACAATGGGTTCCTTCTACATCGCGGTCATGAGCACAGGTCTCTTTTAGGTTGGGACATTCATGGGGATGGGAGGAATGGTTGGATTTATTGCTCTTGTTCAGAGTTTAGTAAAAATATAAGGTAGTTATTGAATTTCAAGAGAAATATGTATTCCTATTATTAATATAGGGTTGTGTGAGGGTTAGTGTCAACTTGACAGAATTTAGAATCACCTAGAAGATGGGCTTCTGTGCAAGTCTGTGGGAGATTGTCTTGTTGTCCTAACTGATGTGAGAAGAACCATCTTGACTGTGGGTGGGACCAGTCCCTGGACAGGGGATTCAGTCCCTCAACAGGGGACTATATAAGATGGAGAAAAAGAGTTGAGCTTTAGAAAGCATTCATTGCACTGATTCTTGACTGTGGATACAGTGAACAGTCACTCCAAGCTCTCAGTGCCTTGCTTTCCACACCTCATTTTGAACCATGAGCCAGAGTAAACCCTTTGTCTCGTAAGTTGCTTCTGTCAGGGTATTTTATGACAGCAAAGTGAAAAGGAATTAACAGTTATGTTGTGACTGTTTTTGAGACCAATGAAAAGAATCTCCTACAGTCTACTCATCTTGAAAGATAAAATTTATTTTGTATCAAAAAGTAATGTATACACAATGTAGGGGGAAAAGGAATAAGAAGAACCAATTTTCTTACAGCTCAAAACATTTATGTTATCTCATTGTAATTAATCTCAGTCTTTTTTGTCCTATATACAGTCCTCTCTTATTAAATATCTTTTCTGAAAATAATAATCATAGTGTAATTTCTTGGAATTTTTTTAAAGCCACAGCAGATACACACAAACATGATTCTCAGGTGCCCAACTTTCCTTTGGTAACTCTGATCTTACCATCCTTTAAGTATTGCTTCTCCATTAACTGTAGCTAATGAGAATGTTGTGGGAATGTCTGTGTTCCTGTAATCATGGGAGTGGGACATCAACTAAGTCAAGATGCTCCCTGCCTAGAATTTAAAACTTGAAAAAATGATAACTGGAGAAGAGGAGATAGAAGAGGACAAGGAAAAAGGGGGAAGAGGAAGCAAAAAGAGAAGAAAGAAGTGAGCCAGGCCTGTATTCACAGCTGCCTGGGAGGCTGCAATGGAAGACAGCAAGTTCAAGGCCAGCATGAAACACACAGTAAATTCAAGCCCAACCTGAAAAACATAGCACAAGACACTTTCTCAAAATAAAAGCTAAAAAGAGGACTTAGGATATATCTCGGTGGTGACAAGTTGCATAGCATTGCAAGACCCTGAATTTAGTCCTTAGTACCACACACACACACACACACACACACACACACACACACACTTTAAAAGTGAAAATGGTGGTTGTATCCCTGCATGACTGACATATGACACTTGCAGAATTCTCATCTCTATGCCATGTGCCCCTCCACAAATACTTCTGGTTCCTAAGCTTGCTTCTTTAAACTTTGAGTCAATCCTATAAATCCTGATAAGTCTCCTTTTTGTTTAAGCCATGAAAAACAAAACAAACAAACAACGCATTTCTGCTTCTTGCAACTAAAACATTCTAGATGAAAATGTGGCCGAAGCAGGACAGATATCATAACAGGAATTAAAGCACTAGCAGCAGAATAATAGAGGAGTGTGTTCTGAGAAGTATGGTCTAATTAGTCATGGACAAGATATGGTCTGTGGAGATTCTCCCAGAAATGCCACAAAACAGAGTAATGTGACAATGTGACAAATGCACCCATGGGAAGCCAAGACTAAATCTTCATTTTGCCTGCATGAGCTGCAAAATCAGGCAGGTCACTGACCTTCCTTATGCCACTGTTCCCCTATCATAAGAAAACACAAATAATAAACCAGGTCTTAAGATTAAATGGCCAAATGTGGAAAGACATAAAACAGAAAAAGAAAAGCACAAGGCTAGTGATTCTAAGTTGTATTATTCTGTAATAATTTGCCTCTCAGAATCACAATATTTCAGGATCATTTTGTGTCTTTCATTTAATCTGACACTCTTTGCCTTCTAATGAGCATGGTAGGTTTTATTTAAAGCACTACAGGAGCAGTTAGGGTCAATTTTACTCTCTTGTTGTTTGTTGATTTGGGATTTCAAATTTCTTTTTATATTTTATGTATTTCATTTCCTCTGGAAAATTAATCGGTTGAAATGACAGGTGATAGTAGGCAAGGCAGATAGATGATTGTAAGGAGCCGCAGGCTTTAGCTTGCTTATGCTGAGCTTGCTTACAAGGAAGTTGACTCTGTGAATTGTCACCTCGAGCCTTTTTCCAAGAGCTGGGTGCGGACGTGCAGTAAAAGCCACCAGCCGTTCCCAAGAGCTGGGTGCGGACGTGCAGCAAAAGTCACCAGATACTCCAGCCTGATGTCTCAACTCAGTGATCTTGCAAAAACAGACCCTCCTCTGATGCCAGATAGCCCGACCAACTGATTACCCTGCTTTACACTCCCCCTATATGCTTCCCGCCTTTTGCTAAATATATACTGCTGTCTTTGCTCAATAAATTAGACTTTGACAACCTTTGCAAAGTCTCGCTCTTTCTCTCGCCCCTTTCACAGGTTTGGGGTCTCCTTCGGGTACCTGCGCATTACTGCCCCCACAGACAGGGGACAGATGATAGATAGATAGATAGATAGAATAGATAGATAGATAGATAGATATAGATAGATGATAGATAGATAGATAGATAGATAGATAGATGATAGATAGATAGATGATAGATAGATAGATGATAGATAATAGAAAATAGATAATAAATAGATGATTGATAGATGATAGATAGATAGATAGATAGATAGATAGATAGATAGATAGATAGATAAAAGATAGATGATAGATAGATAGATAGATAGATAGATAGATAGATAGATTAGATAGAAGATAGATAGGGTTTCTGATGTTACCAAATGTCCCTTGAAGAAGAAAAATTGCCCCGTTTGAGAACTGCTGACCTAGAGTATGGCTCTATGTGAACCCAGGCAAAAGCCCCTGGTTTAGTTTCTTTTCCTATTGCTTGATAAATACAAAAGCAACTTAAGGGAGAAAGGGTCTATTTTAGCCCACAGTTCAAGGTACACTCCATTATGGTGGGGGAATTAAGGTACCGGCAGCTTGAAGCAGGTGGTCGTGATCTATCCACAATCAAAAGAAGAGAGCAGCCATCGTATGCATGCTTCTGCTCCCTTTCTCCACCTATACATTCCAGAATCACAGTCAGGAAATGGTACCATCCACAGTGTGCAGGTCTTCCACCTCAGTTATCAAGACAAACCTCCCACAGGCATGCCCAGAGTCCCATCTTGGGTTATTCTAGGTCCAGTCAGTTAACAATTAAAAACTAATCCACAATGTTCAAATACCACTTCTGTGTCTTTGTTGCCACTTTGGACTGAGGGAAATCTACTCCTAATGGGAAGCCTCTGCTCTTGGTGTCCTCTTCTCACAGGGCTGGGGCCACAAGATACTCCTGGCCTTGTTAGTCAATAGTGTCCCTCTGTATGCTTCCATTTCTAGTTCTCAACAGAAATGCTGATCTGAAATGCCTCACTTATCAGTATAGAACTGATTAATTTCTGTCTATTGAAAGCAAAATCTTAAATAATTTCCCATTGAAGATAGAGGCATAGAAGTTTTTGTGGCATTGTCCAAAGGGGAGTGCATTATAATTAGCCTCATCTCCTAGCATTTCAGTCTGAATCATTCTACCCTGTGAGGCCCTGGTACATTGAGGATGTTTAGCAGTGTATGGAGCCGTGCACAGTTTGTCTTAGAGAGAATTATATGCTATTATATTAGGTCATTTCTATTCACTCTTGGATATCGAGAAACGTATGGTGTGACAATTCTCATCCAGACAACGACAAAATAGATGGATTGCGGACTGAGCCACGGATACAGGATCCGTCGCTTGTCAGTCGATGCTAGATACACACATCCTCAGAGCTGCTAAGCTCTGGGTTCTCGCAGCGGACGGTCGCAGCAATGAGAAGATTCTCCCACGGTAGAGGCACCAAAACGAGGAGCGAGTATTCAACGATAAATATCACCGTGTAACTCAGCTCCAGTGGAGATGAAGCTCGACAGCAGTCCGTTCTTCATCTATGTAGATGCCCTGTCGGTGTATACATTGAGAGCCACACATAGACAACAAAGACATGGGCTCAAGGACTAAGAACTATCCCTCAGAAATTTAGATATGCGACAACAAACACAACGACTAGCACAAGCTACACCGATCACCAATGAGCGACAGTAATGCGGGACCAAAAACGAGTATGCTTAATCGAATTAAATGACAATTTATAAATCTAATATTATGTTGACCTCTTGTTAGGCGGTACAGGTGATACTGATCTATATAGCTATAGTATTTTTATCATGTTTGCTGTTTAGTTAGAAAATGGTGGCTGTTTATCGTGAGCCAAATTAATTCCCCGCTGTACATGATTTTTTCTCCTCTCGGAGTTCTATCTGTGAACTGCTCCACGGGCAGTCTCGCGTCCAGCTAACAGGTAAGGGTGTTCATTACTGATAGAAGAGTAGATTTGCTTGGCATATAGACACTTTATCCGCAACTCCCACATATTCCCACTAATTTTTAGATGATTCGCCACTCAGAAGACAGTGCTTCTATACGAGCAAAAATAGGGGCGTTAAATTGCTTCCACAAAATTTAAACTAATATGCACTATAATTTACTTGGATCAAGAAAAGTGTAATATCTGTCATGTGTCCCCCTGGTTCTATTAGATATGTCAGTGGGAGTTGACTAGGTTAACACATAAACGTTTGGGATGAAATAAATATCAAACCTTTGTAGGTAGATTGATTTCGTTGCTTGCGTGGTGTAGAAGCATACGGCTTCTATAGTGGCGCATGTGTTATCTCTTGCCCAAGAAAAATTCCGAGGAGCTGGGAGGTTGAGCAAGTGCGGCCGTCTCTGGGGGTACTACAACTAGTGCTGCCCAGCAGTTTGGACCAAAAGAGCGGAGGTCTCCACTCTCTCTTGGAGAAACAAGATCAGGTGTGCACTCAGGAGGTGAAAAAGTTTAAAAGGAAGATATGTCGAGAGATAGGCGTTATCTATGACCAAGGATACTAGTGAACCCCATGCATATAGCACTAAGCGTACGGATTCACGAGATCAGAATGTATGCCACACTGTAGTGATATCGTAAATCAGAGTCAGATGATATGTATACAGCGATGAGGTTGCAGACAGTGTATATTGGTGTAAAAAAAAGCCATGAAGCAATATACGTGCTAAGGTTATGTACATAGACCCAGCTCGGTTAAGGTCCTGAGGACCTTCAGCGCGCTATTGCTGCATGGGACACGGTGTGAATTCTCCATCAAGTGATCTCTCCTCACTTGCCGGTGTTTCAAAGATGAAAAGAGATAAGGTAAATGCTGAATCACTTTCCCGCCCAATTCCCCAGAGCTGCCTTCTTCTTGAGAAGGAAGTGCTTCTTTTTCTCCATACCTGAGTCAGCATCACCAGTAACCAATGGTCTCTCTGGTTCCCAAGGATGTCTCCCTCTTTTCCTAGTCATTCTTCTCACACTACATCCCTCTGTATTTATTATTCACTGGGTGCACAACCTTGACGTCATCGGTGCACCTACTCTTCATTGACTTCCTGGTGAAATAGCTCGCGAGGGCAATTCAGCAAAGATGCTAGCAACTTCAAAATCCAGTCACTCCATATAAATAGTATTCACAAAGATCTTTTCACAGAAAACTTACCGAAAAACAGGACCAATATACTAACCGTGTTTATGCGTCTGAGAAGCCATATCTTTCTCGATGTTTATAGAAGTCAGCTTAGAAAATTTTTTGGGCGATTATGGACACATATTTGTTTTAGAGACTGATTGTCTCTAGTGTGACCAATATGGTTGTGTGGAACTCCACACTTGGTAATTCTAACACTGCATTTGCCGCACTTTTGGTTTAACCAACACACATTCTCGTTATGGTGCTCTGTTTTACGATATGTTGTATGAAACCCATAATAGTTGTGTGATGTAGAGCAGAGTGAATAGCTCACACCCTTCTGCAAAATAAAGGCTTTGAGAAGGTAGATGAGATGCACTGCGGGCCATAATGCCTATGAGGTGCTCTTTTACGAAAGGAATTAGGGGACCGGTCTCCATCTTCCGTAGGTGAGCAAAAGTGTGCTAAGAATTGGTCTGACCTCGAGCCTGATTCCGTGCTTTCCGGATGACCGTGCCTGCGTCTGATTCTTAAACTCGCCATTTGAAAGTCTTTCGTTTGCACCCTACCTGAAAGTTGTTTGGTCGTCAAATACATATCTCCAGTTAATTGTTAACTCTTTTATTGGCGAGCAACAATTAGTGAAAACGTGCTCGGACAGATGGCTCTGGACTGCAGAGAGCGAGTGATAGTGCAGGTGTTAGAAAGGCCAGGTTGCAAGCACTCTCAAGAGTATCTGCCCCAGGACCGACTGTGAAGATTTTCTGAGCGCCAGGTACTCGGATGTGCTGTTAAATATGAGGTTTTTAAAGGTGGGTTACCCAATGAAACTTACGCCTTTATGCTGAGCTATATCATGGTGTGTTGTCCTTCTTTGGATTGTTCTGAGTCAAGCATTTGTGAGAGTAGTGTCCTCTCTGTGTTTTGCGTGGTGTGGGGGCTGGGGGGGTGATATATGGTGCGCCAATCTCCCCTACCCCCTCTACATACCCCAAATATGGCATGTGTATTATTACATGGAAGCTTAAATCTCCGAGTGAGCAATGTCTATATTGAGGGAGGTAGTGGAAAAGAAGATGAAAAATAAATAAATAAAAAAAAAAAAAAAAAAAAAAAAAAAGAAGACAAACACGATCTGATACCCTGAGAAAAGTGTGATTTGGAAGTGGAGAAGTAATAGCGCAAGGGCCAGAAAAGACCATGGAGTAGTATGACAATATGATTGGATTGATGATACATGACAAATATTTGTACTGAGCTCTGTGGAGGAGTGCTCACTCCGCTAATTCTGTCGCCACCTCCTCTGTATATTCGCGGTGCAGCTCATGTGGCATGATCACCCACATGCATATGTGAGAGACTGCTCTCTAGTGAGGTGATTAGGAGACTATACGGTGGATCTGGATCCAAGGGAAACAGATTCATGTGCAAAGTTGGAAGTGAGAAGGGGTACAGGACAGCAGTGATGTTGATAGACATCTAGTTAACACAGGAGAAGGATGAGTACTCAGGGGAGTAGAGAGAATGTCTGACATCAGGCCTATTATTATTACACAGGGCTTAGCTAGGAACTTTGCAAGTGTATTTCTCGAAAAAGATCAAATCATGCACCCATGTCATGTGAGCTTCTCCCTATCTCAGACTAAAGATAAAACGCACACACCCACTATAGACAAGCCATTCGGTCTAGTACACCTCTTTTCCCTGTCCTCTATCGTGCGCGAGCACACCACTTTCGGTGTAAAGGAGAAGTTTAGAACCCTTTCTTTCCTATAAAATATTGATATAATTTTAAATAATTAATACTGTATTAGAAATCTTGAGTGTAGAAACGTGGTCATTGAGCTCTGCCTATATCATGCATGAAAGATACACAGATGTGATAAAATGCAGAAGTAAACAAGATTTACTTCAAGAGGTTCCGCCCTTTCTCCCACCCGGTCTTGGTTTTTCTTCCCATATCTCCTTCGTATTCCAGCATGCTGCGTCCTTTGAAAGGAGTATTAGTAATTAACCTTAGTGCCGAGTTGACTACGAGGTGAACTTAATCAACACTACGTGACCGCCGACAGTACAACATCAACACCAGGTGACCATAGCTAGGGCAAACGCTAGAAACCAGGCGATCAGATATGAGCCCCACTACATACAAGGTTATTATTATTCAACACTGGAATGAGTTTTGGGCTTGTTGTTCCAGAAAAGAAACGAAAGGTATACGAGATTGTGACAAAGTTCTAGTGGTAACCACTCCAAGGTAAGCGTTTATGTGTGTTTTCCAGGCCAATCACAGGTAAAATGCCACAAGCTCACCAGTCAGGTTTCTTATCTGCCAACTAGATTAGGCACAGCAATGGTGGGATCTCCACTGAGAGAAAATAGATCTGATTCGTCAACCCCTCTGATTGTTTTCTCCCAGACATGGCTGTCCTTACAGCCTTCATTCTTATTGCTTTACTTCTCTTTTTTTCTTTTTTTTTTCTTTTTTTTTTTGAGACAGGGTCTTCCCTTAAAGCCTAGCTGGCCTAGAACTCCATCTCTTGGTAGAATCAGGCTGGCCTTGAACTCACAGAGATCCTACCTCCTCTAGCCTCCATGCAGTTGCTAGTAATTAAAGACGTTGCACCACCACAACCCGGACCTAAAGACAGATTCTAGTGCCATCGTGGATGCTGGACCAAACTCAGGTTCCTCTGAAGAGCAGCCAGTGCTCTTAGCCCACTGAGCCATCTCTCCAGCCCTGACTAATGCATCTCTCTGTGAATTCACACATTTCTCCCTGTAACTCCCACTGCAGACAGTGTGATGATTAATGTTCATTATCAACATGACTGCATTCAGAAACAGCCAGAAGATACACCTTTGGTCATGTCTGTGGGGGTGAACCAGAATGTTTACTTGAGGAGGGAAGACCAGTCCTGNGGCATAAAAAGACAGACGGAAATGTGTTAAATCAAAAATTCCCTGAAAAATACACATACAACATCTGAACATTAGTGTATGTGCACACTAAAAAACTATATAATTAGGACATGGTGCCAGAAAGGATAGATGGATGGATAGACAGATAGATAGATAGGTAGATAGATAGATACATAGATAGATAGATAGATAGATAGATAGATAATAGAAAATAGATAATAGATACATGATTGATAGATGATAGATAGATAGATAGATAGATAGATAGATAGATAGATAGATAGATAAATAGATAGATGATAGATAGATAGATAGATAGATAGATAGATAGATAGATAGATAGAAAGATAGATAGGGTTTCTGGATGTTACCAAATGTCCCTTGAAGAAGAAAAATTGCCCCGTTTGAGAACTGCTGACCTAGAGTATGGCTCTATGTGAACCCAGGCAAAAGCCCCTGGTCTTAGTTTCTTTTCCTATTGCTGTGATAAATACAAAAGCAACTTAAGGGAGAAAGGGTCTATTTTAGCCCACAGTTCAAGGTACACTCCATTATGGTGGGGGAATTAAGGTACCGGCAGCTTGAAGCAGGTGGTCGTGATCTATCCACAATCAAAAGAAGAGAGCAGCCATCGTATGCATGCTTCTGCTCCCTTTCTCCACCTATACATTCCAGAATCACAGTCAGGAAATGGTACCATCCACAGTGTGCAGGTCTTCCACCTCAGTTATCAAGACAAACCTCCCACAGGCATGCCCAGAGTCCCATCTTCGGGTTATTCTAGGTCCAGTCAGTTAACAATTAAAACTAATCATCACAATGTTCAAATACCACTTCTGTGTCTTTGTTGCCACTTTGGACTGAGGGAAATCTACTCCTAATGGGAAGCCTCTGCTCTTGGTGTCCTCTTCTCACAGGGCTGGGGCCACAAGATACTCCTGGCCTTGTTAGTCAATAGTGTCCCTCTGTATGCTTCCATTTCTAGTTCTCAACAGAAATGCTGATCTGAAATGCCTCACTTATCAGTATAGAACTGATTAATTTCTGTCTATTGAAAGCAAAATCTTAAATAATTCCCATTGAAGATAGAGGCATAGAAGTTTTTGTGGCATTGTCCAAAGGGGAGTGCATTATAATTAGCCTCATCTCCTAGCATTTCAGTCTGAATCATTCTACCCTGTGAGGCCCTGGTACATTGAGGATGTTTAGCAGTGTCCTTGGCCTGCAGCAGTTGTCTTAGAGAAATTTATATGCTATTTAATATTAGAATGTATTTACATTCTACAAAACAAAATAAATGGGCTGGAGAAACAGGTCAGCAGTTAAGACTGTGTACTGTTCTTGCAGAGGACCTGAGATAGATTCCCAGCACCAAAAGCGGACATATCAAAATCACCTGTAACTCCAGCTCCAGGGAGATATGGTCCCTGTTCTCTATGTGTGCCTTCTTACTTGTGCACACATAGACACAGACACAGACATATGCAGACACAAAGACATACACACACACACACACACACACACACACAAAGGCACACACACATGCACATACAATTAAAAGTGACAATAAAATAAAGACCCTTTAGGCTACAGAATACAAATACATATTTAAGTGTTTAGTAGGAAATGGTGGCTGTTTATCGTGAGCCAAATTAATTCCCTGCAGTTTACTGGCTATGTGACTTGTGGCCAAGTCGAAGCTCAGGGTCTTCTGAAAAATGAGATTGTGGGATTAGACACTTTATCATCACTGTTGCCCTAAGAGGCAGAGAAGTCTATCAGAAAATAGGTGTGTGACCATTTTAAAACACCAAACACTGTCAAAGGGAAGCAGTATACTTATGAAAAATCAACCTTATCTGATTAGCTTGTTACCATGAGCTTGGCATTTCTAGTCGAGGGAGTGAAAGAGCCCATGCACCTGGCCACGTATCAGAATGTCCTGGAGAAACAAATGTGAGCTTCCTGCTAGATAACGTGGATGGCTTCTACCTGTCTGACTCTGAAACCCAGGGAATCCAAATTACAGTTATATGTGAATCTATAAGGCACTAACTGAGGTAATATACCTCTTGGTACAGCACCCTCTGATCATTCAGGATTGATGACTTGAATTTCATCAAGTTTGTCTATGGGTGTTTCAAAGATGAAAAGAGATAAGGTAAATGCTGAATCACTTTCCCGCCCAATTCCCCAGAGCTGCCTTCTTCTTGAGAAGGAAGTGCTTCTTTTTCTCCATACCTGAGTCAGCATCACCAGTAACCAATGGTCTCTCTGGTTCCCAAGGATGTCTCCCTCTTTTCCTAGTCATTCTTCTCACACTACATCCCTCTGTATTTATTATTCACTGTGCCATAGAAGCAAGCTGCTACCTACAATTGCACTTAAACGCATTCAGGCAAAATGCTCATACATATATAAATAAATAAAATTTTAAGACTTAGAAAACATACTAGGGTTAGCTGAAAATTTTCTGATGCTGAGAGCCTTTGAACCTGTTGTTTATATGATTTCTCTTTGCCGTGGTTTGAATCACATGTATTTAACCATTTGGTTCCCCCTGGTGGCTCTGTTTGGAAAGTTGTAGACCTTTTGGGAGATAAAGCCTTGCTGGAGGAGATGAATCACTGGGGCCAAGCCTTGAGGTTTTAGAATCTGGACTTACTTCCTGTGGATTTAATGTGACCAGCCTGATTCCGTGCTTTCCCGGGACTGACTCTCTCCATTTAAACCCAAATAAACTCTTCTTCCCTGAAGTTGCTTTGTGTCAAACATTATGTCATATTGACAAAAGTAACTAATACAGTCTTTAACTGGGTAAGCACTTAAGAAACAGTGAGCACTAATCTCCCAGACCACTGAGAATGAGAGGATCCATGCTAAGAAGTTGAGTGGTCCAAAACTTCCTAGAGTACAGTGCTGATCGTCAAGCATTTGTGAATCTTTTTCTCTTCTGTGTATTTGTAGAAATCCTACTACCCTCTCATCCCCATTCAGTAAACAGAAGCTTAAATTCCAGTAGCAGCATGAAGTAGTGACAGAAGATGAAAAAGAGTAAAAATGATTTGGAGGAAAAAAATACAAACACGATCTGTAGCCTGAGGGAATGAAATATCCAAGCCAGAAAGGGGGACCAAATGGGATTCAAAAATATCTGCGTCTCCCTCGCCTCTCTGTTTGGTGCCGGTGCAGAGCTGTGAGCGCTCCATGGATATTTGCATGCTATCCGAATTCTGCTGGAAATGGGAGGTATCAGGACAGATGGCTCTAGGAAGTGTGGGAAAATCTGACATCAAGTTTATAAGGCAAATGGGGTTTTCCAAATTCTACCTCTCCAGAGCCCATCCATGGGAACCCACAGTCTTGAGCCATGGCCCACATTCACCCTCTCTTGGCCCCTTAAGGATAGAACCCTTTCTTTCCTATAATATTGATATAATTTAAAATAATTACCCGGTTAAGAAAGTCCTGCGAAGTTAAATGCTGTAACCAGGTTTCTTGAAGGTCCTCCCTCTCCCTCTGTCCCCATCTGGCCTGGAATTCCTCCATTGACTCAGGGTATCCTACCTGCCACATAACAATCAATCACCACAGTGCTGTGCCGCAAAAGCATCAGTAATGAACCCAAAAAGGTTTTTATATTCATGATGATTTTGTTCCAGAAAAGAAAGACAATAAAACATAAAAGTCTATGGTAACCCACTCCAAGGTAAGGTTTATGTGTGTTTTCCCAGGCCAATCACAGGTAAATGCCAAAGCTTCACCAGTCAGGTCTTATCTGCCAACCTAGGTATAGGCACAGCCAATGGTGGGACTCCACTGAGAAAAATAGATCTGATTCTCAACCCCTCTGATTGTTTTTCTTCCCAGCATGGCTGTCCTACAGCCTTCATTCTTATGCTTTTCTTCTTCTTTTTTTCTTTTTTTTTCTTTTTTTTTTTGAGACAGGGTCTCCCTAAAGCCCTAGCTGGCCTAGAACTCACTCTGTAGATCAGGCTGGCCTTGAACTCACAGAGATCCACCTGCCTCTGCCTCCTGAGTGCTAGTATTAAAGACGTGCACCACCACACCCGGCCTAAAGACAGTTCCTAGCTGCCATGTGGATGCTGGGACTCAAACCCAGGTCCTCTGCAAGAGCAGTCATTGTTCTTAGCCACTGAGCCATCTCTCCAGCCCTGACCTATGCTCTTCTTGTGAAGTCACATTTCTCCCTGTAACTCCCACTGCAGACAGTGTGATGATTAATGTTCATTATCAACATGACTGCATTCAGAAACAGCCAGAAGATACACCTTTGGTCATGTCTGTGGGGGTGAACCAGAATGTTTACTTGAGGAGGGAAGACCAGTCCTGAATGTGAAAGGTACCATCCTGTGCTGGAGTAAGAAGGGAAGGACAGAGAAAGTGAGACTAGCACCAGTGTTGATCTCTCTGCTGCTTGCTGCAGATGCAATATGACCAGCTGCCTCACATTTCTGCCACTGTGTTCTCCCCACTGTGATGGGCTACACCCTTAGAGTGTAACCAAAATAAACTCTGTCTCTCTTAAGTTTCTCAAAATACCTTTATCTGGTATTTTTTCACAGTAAAAAGATAATAACACATACAGTGTACAGGGCTTTCCCACTACAAAACCCACCTTCCTTTCTTCCCCAACCTCAGGGTTCATAAAATGATTCTCTCAGCCCTCACACACATCTCCATCTGCTGACAATACCTACCATTACCCTCAGCCATTGGAGGGTTCCATGGCACCCCAGGAGAAGGTGTTCCCTCTTGGCTTAGCCTCTTGCTCATGCTACCACAGGAAGTAGATACTGCCTTCTCTTCTATTTTCACTTGGGGTGTGGTTCTGTGTAACTATTAGGTGGCAAATGAACTTTTGGGTATTACCTTCTAATTGTGAATAAACTCATAACTGAGAATTATAGTTAAACAAGACAAAGTCTAACTTATTCTTCCCCTTGTACCCCTGACCTGAGAAGATGCTAGAGAGGAAGCCATGGGACTCCAGATAAATGGAGAGGGAGGTCTGGGTCCTCGGTTCCGCTGTAGGACCAGGTCAGAGTGTGGTAAGAGATTCTTCATAGAACTTTCCTATTATTAGTGCATAGTGCAAAGGGAAGAGGCTGGATAAAGCAGCCAGCTATGGCAGAGCAAAGGGAGCCAGCTGCCTAGATAGCAGTCCTCTCCAGGTATAAATTTCCAATGGGTAGAGTATACACTGTGTGAAGGGGTTTCTCTGTAGAGAGTCATTGTTTTCACAGAGAGAGTGGCTGTAAGGAAAAATGCTTTCCAATGAACTGTTAAGCCAAGGTTTCATGCAAAATGAGCCAATGAAATTGGGTAGGGCAGAGAAAAAGCAGATGATAGGCTCCCACTGGGAGAGGTGTTCTTCTTTCCAGGAAAGAGTCTTCAATTGTTTTTTGATAGAGGACATATGATGGTCAAGAGCTGAATTAGTGCAGCTTTGTCACTATACCAAATAACATGAGGTCAAGTAATTTCATTAAAAGAAAGAGACTTGTTTTACTCACACTCTTGTAGATCCAAGGGCACAGTGCTTCTAGCATGAGTTGACTCTGCTCATTATCCCGTGGCAGATGGCAATGAGATTGCAAGAGCAAGCATGGGAGGAATAGGCCACACATCGATCAAGAAACTAGAAGTGATTCAAGAGTTTGGCTCAGGACCTAGAGAGATGACTCAGTAGTTAAGAGCATTGCTCTTGGAAAGGACTGGGGTTTGAGTTCCAGCAACTACATGGCAGCTAACAACCATCCATAACTCCAGGTCCAGGAGAATCTGATGTTCTCTCTGACCTCCACAGGCATTGCATGATATGGGTGCACTTGCCTACATGCAGACAAGACATATTATACACATAAAATAAAAATATATAAAAAATTTAAAGAGTTTAGCTCACAACTCATTCTTTTTTTTTATTTTATTTATTTATGTGTATGAATGTACTGTTTTGCGTGTAGGTCTGTGCACCCGTGTCGTGCAATGCTGCGGAGGTCAGAAGAGGGTCTCGGGATCCCCTGGAACTGGAGTTCTCCTGGAATTGGAGTTACAGACGGTTCTCAGCCGCCATGTGGGGGCTGGGGATCGAACCTGGGTCCTCTGCAAGAGCGGTCGGCGCTCTTAACCGCTAGGCCATCTCTCCAGCCCACAACTCATTCTTTTAAGAACTCAGGCTTCTCATGAGAGACACTTTAGTTCCTAGTGAGGGCAGCTCCGTGGACAACATAAGGATACCCTACTAGGCTCATCCTCTGAGGGATCCACCACTTCCTGGTTATCATCACAAAAGACTATACTTAAACTTTACCCACTGACAACAAGACAGAACTGCCACAGCCACCGGCTGCCTGAACAGATCTCTCACCATTTACCTCTCAGCCCTCCATCACTCCTCCTTCTCAGCCTAACTCCGAAAAGGACAGTAGAATTCCAGTGTCAGGCAGAGAAGGGAAATGGAAGGTGACCAAGTGGAAGAGGAGAACCGATTGTGCCTGTTGATCCATGTGCCCCTAAGTCAAGCTTGAGCCGGGAGGAAGAAAAAAATACTTCAACTACATGAGTTTTGGCATCAAGTTACATGGAACTAATAAATATCTAGAACAAGATGATTTTAATATTCATAAATTATCTTTGAAATAGTGGGGTTTGCATTTACTCTCATCCTTGGCAAAGCCTTCCCAAGCAGGCTAAAAGCTATATTGAATTGAAATAGTTCTTTCTTATCTTATCCCAGCAGATATAGCTTGTTCCAATGCCGGCTGTGAAGGAGAATCATACTGAGGGAGACAAGCATATGAAATCTAATTAGGAAATAACCACTTTGGAAGGGTGAGGAGGCAAATGGCAGAACCCAATGGCCATCTCTGGTGAAGAGGTGGGAAGAATCCTTACATGCTAAGGAAGCGATGGTGAAGACCCTGGAGCAGAGGGAGGACACTGGAGGACAGGATGCCCTGAGCAGGGAGGAATGTAGGAAGGGCCAAGGCAATGTCGTCCACAATGCAGACTTCATGATGATTGGCTGGGCATTTCAGAGTTTAAGCAGCAAATTGGCATTGTCTGACTTATGCATTTAAGATAATTTTGACTGTTAAGAAAGGATTAAGGATTAGAGAAGAAGTAAGAGTAGAGTCCCATTAGAAAGACACAAAGCACTCTAGAAAAGTTCCAATAAATTCCCAATGATTGTTTTCCTCAAGTTTACAGATTTTGGAAAACCAGAAACCTGGGGCCCATGGATACTTCTTGATACCTATGACTAAAGCAGTCACTAGACTTTAGCAAACAAAAAGCACACGAAAGATGCTCTCCTGTGAAAACAGACATCAGTGAGATCTAACATTGTACATCTACATATGTATTTTATACATATGGATATATGTATTTGTTAGTATGTATTAGTTACCAAGAAGCTCAAAGCTAGTTCCATAATTCTTCTATTATAATTTTACATACACAGTTACACACATACACACACAGCTTCTAATCTCTTCTTTAATAGAATCTCCACGAGAAAATGTACTTGGTGATTCTTAAGTAACTAAAATCCATTTTTTTGCACCATCTTCCAAAATAAAATTGAAAATAAGGGCTAAGCATGGGGCAAATGCCCTCAACCCCAGTCCTGGGAAGGCAGAGACAGCTGGATTTCTGTAAGCTGGAGAGTAACTTGGCCAACAAAGTGAGTTCCAGGCCCGTCAGAAGGACATAGATGCTCCTTCAAAAAAATGAGAATGAGTTTTTTAAACAGTTTGGAAAACAGACAAAAAAGTCAAAATTTAATTTTTCCATCAATAAATACATTGAACAATGTGCTTCTGGCTTGACTCTTTGGGATGCTTAATCCTTCCAGACTTAATGCCAGCCCCTGGAGATAAGCTACAAATGCCTTTTAGTTTGTGAGTCCATGCCTAGGAAGTCCCACTCACTCTCATGGATTCTAGTCTCGTTTTAATCCTGGTGTACATTGAGCACTTGTCTTATTCCAGGCCCCATACTAAGCATTTTACATATATTATAATAATCCATCATTACAGAACCTCTTGAAAGTAGGAGTTATTTTGTAGTCATTTCATTGTGCTTTGCTTTATTCCATTTTGTGGATGCTGTGGATTATTTTATTGAAGGTTTGTGCAAGTCTTTGATGAAAAACTCTTTGGCTACTACTTTTTCCAATAGATCAGATGACTGTCAGCATTTTTTTTTTGGCTATAAATTATATATTTTTAATTTTTATTGAGCAACTCATATTCCATTTTTTAATTTTGTATAACTCATATCCCAATCAAAACCACCCCCCGTGCCCCAAACCCCCTCAGAACTCATGCATTACAACATCCAAGCTAAGCCCTGTCCAGTAAAGCTTCCAAATGCAGATGTCCTTCTGTGCAAATAGATCTGCTGGAGTCTAGTCAGCATATCTAGGAATCCTAGGTAAGGCCTACTCTTCCTCACCCAATGGTACTCAGTCTCTTGTAGTTCTCAGTCCAGGGTCAGTCCTTTTATTTCTCTTGCTATGCTTTGAGACCTTGTCCCAGTTGGCATGGGTGATACACAATCGGGGGGCTCCTATTTTTTGAAGCTTCACTAGTTATGGCCTTCTATTTGAATCATACTCTATTGTGTTAGGAAGATTTACTGGTGAGAATTCAGGGTGCATTCATTTTTCTCTCTGGCTCCTCATTCTGTGTGTAAAGGTTCAACTGTAGACCTGTCTCCTAGGAATGGAGATTTTTCAAATGTATATGTTCTGTGTCTGACCAGTTGTGGGATCCTGCAATGGTCACTATCTGTTGCAAAAAAAAATAGTTTTTTTTTCTTATGAGTGGCAAATGCTATTCGTGTCTGCAAATATAAGATTCCCATAGTTAGTGGGTGGTAAGAAATGTCATCTGTCTAGAGATATGACCCTGATAGGCTTTTCCCTGGCTCTATATCCTCTTCAGCCCTGTGCATATGGCTGAGTTTAGAGTGGCTCTCATGGGTTCACAATAGCAAAGAAATGGAAACAACTTAAATGTCCCACAACCAATGAATGGATAATAAAAATGTAGTTTGTAGTGTGGGGGGGTCTGGGATTGGCTACTGTGAGGTGACAATATCTAATATGAAGAGCCTGTTGTATAGAATAAACAGATTTCTACAGATTTCTATGAATTGCATCATATATTGAGATCCCAGGTTGGTAAAGTGTGCATGTTTCTTTTGGCTGCTGTAACTGATAGACTATCAGCCCTGCTGGAACTTGGGTTTCCAGCTGGGTGTTTGGCTGTGAATAGTGATCAGCTCCTTGGCTGGGTATTTAGCTGTGGAATCATCAGTTCCATACCTGGTTGTTTGGCTACAGAACTATCAGTTTCATGAGTGTGCTATGACTGTGGGGACCATCACTTCCAGGGAGAAGCCATGGGCCAGCAGCCTGCCACCCCACCAAAAGCACAGCAGGAACCACAGGGGAGGGAGGGAATGATGAGGGTTTGGGGGTTAGAGAGGGAGGAGGAGGATGGTGAGAGAAGAAAGAATAGAAATGATTGGAACTTGAAAAGCTAGGAAACCCAGAGTATAATATGATGCCCCTGAGACCCCATGAGAAATCCACATACACTGAGCATTAGTGCACAGGTTGTGCAACCTGGTGTCTGTATGGCAGGGAACACAGTGCAAGACAGAGGATACATAGCTTTGAATGATTGGTGAGAGCGATCCAAGTGATTCTCAAAACAAACCAGGCTGTCTCCAAAACTCTTATCTACCAGAAATGGAAAATAAGACCCTCCTATTCACAACAGGAAATGCTTCAGGGATAGGACTTAAATTAATGGCTTGAAAGCTTTCTATCTAACGTTAAGTGCTCATAATGCTAGACAGTGTGCCCACTGCTATGAGAGAAAATCAATCAATGGTATAACCCAGCACCAAAGCCTAACAACCAGGATGAGCTGCCCAGCAAACTACCTCTACCTGTCTGGGGGATGATCAACAGCTATCTAACTGGACTTAGAACCCTTGCAATAAATTATTTTTAATAAAGGCATGTACTTTGTTTTCTAGACATAATGCTATTATACGTTTACTATATTATAGAACACTTAATGTACACTGAGAAACTAAAAGAATTAGTGTGACTGACATTACTAAGATATTTACTTTGATAGGGTGGCCAGGAACAAAGTCTGAGGCAATAGGTCACACAGATGATCAGTGGTACCAGCCTCTAGTGACAAACCTTTGGGTTTGATTTCTACTATAACTTCACCCCTGGCCCACCAGACAAGATGATTACCTATGTATCCCTAGATCATTGCCATGTGCCATTTCTGTCTGCCATATGCACTGGCTTAGATGGCTCTTAGGGTATCATGACTTATCATAGACTTCTATGAGAAATTCCAAGCCTAACTCTGGTGCTTAGCTAGCTACTCTATTTCCCTACAAGAGCCAAATGGATCAAGAATGGCATGGGCACCCTGGATCCATGTATATTAGTTGATGAGAGCCAATTGTGAATATTATCTTGCCAGCTTGATGCTCCAGCTTGAAATCATATATGATGTGAATATTTACACCAGTGAAATTGGAAAACATCACAAATCAGTGATTTGAAAAATGGACATCACATTTACCAGCATACCACTTGGGACAGACAATAGAATAACAACAAAACTGTCTAGTATCTTGGGCAGTCTTTTCTTCATGCCTTGGTCAACAAGATATTCTTAACTCACAAGAGCCTATGAAAAGAAGCAGCATTGAAATTAGCACTCAGGAACCAATTTTACTTGATGAAACTCTGACAATTTTCCCTCAACCTGCTCTGCTTCCCTGCTGCATTAACAAAGTAGGCTTGCAGAATTCTCATGCTTTCATATGTTCTGTTGAGCTTGCAGCCTTGCTAGAAGGAGGAGGCCACTGGTTCAGGTGCTGAACATCAAAATATTTATTGGAACAGCCATTACCTTCAGCTGAATAAGCATGACATTCATGGGTGGTACTTTCTTGCGTGAGTCCTGCAGCCCATTAGAAATTAGTGTCAAGGTAGGAAATGAGAACGAAACAGAAAACCATTTGATGGTTTCATGTGAACTACAACCAGAAAACTTCCTCACACTTTCAGATCCACTGTAGGATAAGGTGTAGGTAAAGTGTATACCAGAATAAGAAAGACCTTCCTCTGAGTCCTGGTTCTACCACTTGTTAGAGGTAGGAGGAGTGTTCTACAAAGCAAGGTTGTAGTGAATAGAAGGAAGAGTTCTCAAGGTTGAAGGAGAAAAGATATTTCTCTAGCACATAAACTCAGTAATGACTTTAGCAAATTCACCTAATCATTCAGTATTTTCTAGGTACCCAGTGTATGTCCTGTGGAATATTAAACACACCTATGAATGACAGAAGCATGGCTCTTGTACTCATGAAACTTTACAATTTAGTGGGAAGACATTAAATATATAGTACAAATAAAGTTTCACACTTTTTATGAATAAAGAAAATCAATAAGGTAAGGGACTGTAATAGAGAAGAGAAATTTGGGCTGACCAAGCCTAGAGAACAAAGAATAAGCCTCTGCTTGGTCATCACTTTCTAAAATCCTGCCCCCAGGATGAAAGGAAACAATGGCCTTAAAGCCATAGTCTATGGGTTGACAGTATGCAGGGAGAGTAGGAACAGGACAGGTAGGCTGTCATAGCTTTGGAAGCCCTGGACCAGTGTTCAAATCCTGACTGTGCTTGGCACCTTCATTATGCACAAAGGCAGCACTAATGTTGTACTTACTTTTCAGGTTTTCAATCTGAATGAATTCCTATAGGGAGATGACCCATTATGTTGCATGGTGTACAGGGGGTGCTCAATAAATCATAGCTTTATCTAAAGATAAATCATGAAAAGGTTACTTTTAAATTAAGGATCCCCTAAACTTTACACACTGGCTACTTGGTATGTGTCAAAATTTCTGTCAGCAAAAGGAGTTAAGGAAGCTTAGCAATCCAGCCCTATAGGAAAACTTGAGAATTTGCACAGTAAGAGGCTTTGAAAGTGCTTGCATTGAACATATCCATTAGAGTCAGCATTTGTTTGGAGCACCAGGGAGAATGCACACTCCCCTTTTCAGCCTACCTCTGCTCCTGCGCCCTAAAGGTGACCCTCACCTGCACTGGTTCTAAACACTTCCAGGCTATCCCAGGGAAGATCCATTTGATTTTTTTCAATAAATAGCACTAGTATTTAATTGGTTTGCCTTTGCCAAATCTTTAAGCTAATTTTATTAAATCAGAAAAAGATACCCTATGTCCATGATGTCAATTTGATATTGGGAAAAATATGGCTACTCTTGAAAGCCTGAGTCAAAATAAATATATTTGATGACTACCAATAGTTTCCCTGAAATGTGCCACCTGCTGTGCATCCATCTGGTGATGTCTGTAAGTGTTAACATCTGCAGTATTTCTTTCTACACACCGGATTTGCAGGGCAGAGGTGGCAGCAGGCCCAAATGCTTGTAGCCATAGCACTTTTGCTCACCTTTAGCATAAATTATCAAAGAACGTAGCAACATGCACATTGATCAGTCTCCCTTCAACTTGCGTCAGTTTAGCTCAGCAGGTCATAATGGATTTGTTCCTCAGCCAGACCTTCCAGGGAACTGTTACACCCAGTAATGTGACATGACTTAGAGAGTCATAATCACTATGACAACATAAAGGGAATTAGTTAAAACTTAATTAAAACCATGTGGATAACAAGCAGAATACTGTTTAGCATCTTGCATTCTTTGTCGCTGGATTGGAAAGGAGGAAGATGCTTTGTGGCGAGAACAAGAGCATCATTTAATACAGAGCATCTCACCCTTGTCTGAAATCATCAGATCAAAATCAGGATCAAAAGAAAATGAGAACTGGCCAGATTGGGTCAGCAGGTGAAGGTGCTTACTACCAAACCGGATGCCCTGAGTTCAATCCTGGGATCCACATGGCGGAAGGAGAGAAGTGACTTCCGCCAAGATGCACTCTGACCTCTACGAGTGACCTATGGTATACGCTTGATAAAGAAATAATATACCACTTGATAAAGATATAATATACCACTTGATAAAGAAATAAATAAATGTAATACAGTTTTTAAAGAAAGAAAATGAGACAGATGATACTGATACCTGTCAGCTTTCACCCCCACTCAACCACATGTGGAATAGAAGAAGAGAAAAACTTGGAGGTCTTGTGAACTTAGAGATAGGAAGCTCTGCATTAACTACTTCTGTATTGCTGTAACCTCATACTTGACAGAAGCAGTTTGAGGAAAGGATTTGTTTGTGATCACAATTCCAGGGGCTTCAGTCCATCAGCAAGGGAGTGTGGCTAGAGTGTGCTGCATAGGCTGTTCACATCACCACAAACCAGGAAGCCAAGTGAGCACAAGAGCCAGGGTCTGGAACATTCTTCAAATGCCTGCTTCTAGTGACAGACTTCTGCCAGCCAGTGAAGCCCCATGCCCTACAAGTTCTACTAATTCCCAAAATAGGACCACCATCCAGGTGAGGAATAAGCACTGAAAATATGAGCCTGTGACAGACATGTTACATCCAAACCCTGTGACAGGTCACCATGTTTCCCCAAGCTTCAGAAGTATCTTGGAAAGCTCATCTAAAAGCAGATTTGGGGGATCCAGCCCAAGACATTCCAATTTGATGAATTTGGCATGGCAGACCTGAAATCTTCATATTTTAGCTAGCACATTTCAGAACTAAATTTATTTCTAGTCAAAATATATTTGGTTACAATAGAGGATGGGATTTTTGATATTATGTAAATATCCTATTCCTCATTAAACTTTATGCCCTAGTTTTAAAAAGGATGCATGAGCCGTTCTGAACCAATTTGTGACTATCACAATTACAGCATGGTGATTTTCTAACTCCTACATCTGTTTGTATTTATTTCTGACTTCTGTATTTATTAGTTGGGCTTTAATATGTCTTTCCTGTTCCTTTCTATGTTTATTACTTGTGGTTCTACTCAAAACAAGAGCTCATTCATTGATTATTTGAGAGTATTTATTTTGCACAATGGGTAACTGACCCATTACTGTTATTTATCTGTGATGCCCACATTCCCCCTTACTGAGTTACTTGTGGTTACATGTAACCCCTTCATTCCCTCACCTTCTGGGAAACACAATGTTCCAAACTGACCTTCTCCATTTCCTTTCCCAGTCTTGGAACCAGACATTTATACAAAGAGCTTTTCTTTAAAAAAATGCCCTAACAAAACCAACATCATTTCCATCATGCTCCCACCAAAAGTGCATCACCTAACTCTCTAACCATGAGAAACATCAGACCAACTGAAACGGAGGACTTCTCTAACTAAATACACCCATGTTTGCCAAAGTTTGCAATATCCTCAATATCCTAAAGGCAGAGAAAGTGCGAAGAAGTGTTTGAGACCAAAGAAGACCCACAGACATAAGAAACAACTGTAGAACATGGGACTAGCTTGGATTTTGGGGAGAATTGTTTAAGTGCTGTGCATGGAGTATAATTTTTATAAAAGCTAAAATTTTACTAAGGGCTACAAATGGCATAATTACATTGAGTTAATACTAAATATTCTGATCTTGACTAAGAGCATAAGAGGCAATTGTGGATTTACCAACTGGAGGGTATCTAGGAATTCTCTGTGATCTTCCAACATTTCTGTAAGTTTCAATTTCTTTTTTTATGTAAAGTTTTAAAACTTGCAACCTAATAGCAAGGCAAGTTTACCAATACAGTACTAGTCCAGAAATGAATTATGATCTGCCAGATTAGATAAATTTCAGATATTAGTATTGTATTTAATTAAATATTTATTTTATTTTTAAACTTATGTATGTTATCTGTATGTGAGTATGTGCATATGAGTTCAGTTGCCTTCAGAGGCCAGATACCCTGGAGCTTAAATGGCCTGCCCCACCTAGGTGCTGGAACTGTGCTCAGATCCTTTGAAAGAGCAGTATGTGGTTGAACCACTGAACCATCTTGTCAACCCTGACTTTATTAACATAATTTTAAGTATTTATGACAAGTACATCTAATCCATAATTTCATAAAGACTGGGATTGATTAATTCTAGGTTTAAAAAATTAATTTAAAACAAACAATCCATAAATAATAACACAAACATGCAGATATGGTAAATAGTGACCAAAGCTGACTGATCCTTAAGGAACAGTGGGGTATTTCTAAAAGCATTTAAATCAGGAGCCCTATGTTCATTTGGACATAGGAATTTTTAAATAAAATGTTCATAAAAATGGGTTAAAACAGTTGTCTACACCACTATCTGTGATGACTGTAAAAGATGTTGATGAGAACAAGGATTGTTACCCCATCAAAAAGAGCACTGTATACAAGTGGTGCTTTCCAAGGAGGGCCTTTATTTATGCCAACATTAGAAAATACTTTCATCAGGTGATCAACCAGCAGGGCATGCCTCTCTTCTTCCCCCACCTCCTCCTTCTGAGTACAACCCTCTCCACTGTCTTTTCTTACCACAGGAAGAGTAGGGAATGATACTCAAAGTGATACTGACTGCAGCTCCTCCTTGGACAACCATTGCCATAATTAGGTCTTGTCCACTTTCCTAGACTGCCTTCATCCCAGTCACAGTTCCCTCTGCATGTGATGATACTTGGCTCTCTGGGTTTTTGAGTATTTGAACAGTTTATCACAATGTAGGTGCTTATTTATTCTCTCTTCTGTTCTCTTTCCTTTTGGGGTTCTGAGATATGATCTCACTCTGTAATCCAGGTTAGCCTTGAACTCACAGCAATCCTCAGCTTTTCAAGTGTTCAGATTAGTTACTTTTGTTTGAGTTATAAGCTCTGTATTATGTCCAAGGTTATACAAAGGATATGGATAAAAATAATGTTTTCCTTGACACTTATTGACATTTTAGAACACATAAGTACATTGAAAAAGAATAATTTAGATCAGAAACAAACGGATTTGAAACGTCACTTCTCTCCTTTTCAATATGTCATGCTGAATAAATGAATTAACCTTTTTGTTCAGAGATTTCACCAGTTGAAATGTATTTACTGCACTTAACCTACCAAATAGCACAGTTTAGTGACCCAGTACACTGAAAAGTGTCAGTTGTCTACTCCCGTGATCAGATGGCCGCCCAGGACCTGGGGAACGGGAGATAGAGAAACATACTAAGCTGCATACCAGTAGTCTGGGCAAAGTTCCAAATTGAAAATACAGTTTCTACTGAATGAATATCACTTTCACACATAAGTCGGAGACCATCTGTGTTTATTCACTCAGCTCAAATTTGGAATTTTAAACCTATCTCCTCTGTTAGCTATCAATATTAAACATAATGACGAAATAGGACTCCAATTTTAAAATATTACTCTGAGTGCAAGCTACCTGCCATTCTTATGAAAATGTAGGTTCAGCTGGTCTGGGGCGGGTCCTGACACTCAGAATTCCTCAAAAGCTCCCGTGTGATGCTGGCACAGCTGCCTATCAGCCACAGAGTCTCAGAAAACAAAGAGAAGATGACCAACCCACAGCAGGTTTCAGACTGCCTCTTCCAACCCCTACCACCTTTTCATTTTCTAAAAAGAATTATTAACTGAAAGAACTTGCTAAGAAGTCAATCAAAAGATGACAAGGAAATAGTGTAAGAAACTCACAGCTCCACACTACCAGAGGTTGATTAGGTTCAAAAGAAGATATATTTAAATCCAATTAAGAAATAGTTTCCCTCCTTTGTATGAGAGAAAGTCAAAGAGTGAAAAGCTCTGAGGACACATTGATTTCTGTCAGATTCCTGTCAGGAAGAGGGTGCATCCAGAGAGCATTATGACAGCTTTGAAGAGTGACAGTCCCTGCTATAATTCTGAAGGCAATTTTAATGCCATAGAACTCAGGAAATAATAATAACAACTTACATGGATAAACTGTTTTAAACTTTACAAAGTCATTTTGCATGCATTAACACATCACAGCCCTTGTTGCTTCAACCTGGTTCTCAGCAAACTGAAGACCTTCTAGGGCATGTGGCATGTCTCAGTGGTTAAGCACACTGGCTGTTCTTGCAGAGGACCTGGGTTTGATTCCCAGCACCCACATGGTGGCTAATAACCATCTGTAATTTCAGTTCCAGGGGACCCAGCACCCTCATTTAAACTCTGCTGGCATCGCACACAACATGGGTACACTTACACACATGCAGACAATGTACTCATACACATAAAAAGTAAAAATAATAAATAAAATATTGTTTTAAATCTACAGTCTAGCAAACTTGACAGATACTAGATTGAGAAGAGATTTTTCTGTGAGTTCTCAAGTACATTCCAAATCAAAATCTCATTGATTTTATGATATACAATTATTTTATGTTACCACTAAAAAAGGAAAAAGGTTACCAACTAAATGTTGTGTCTTGTTGATTTTAAGATTTATCCCAATTTTGGAGATGCTAAAATGTGGAGCTACATGTGGATCTTGACGTTGAGAAACTACAGTAGTGGAGTTTTGCTATGAAATTAGCCATGCAGACATGGAATGACTACTTAGCCACATAGTGGGGTTGATAAAGATGTCATCAAGAAATAAGATAAATTGGTACAAGATGCTTGAACAAAATCTTGCATAAAATCTTTCACAGATTCAATGACTTTAGGGCATGTAGCACATGTAGCAGACTGTAGTCAAGTAACTAACCATCTGTCTTGTCATTAAAGATCAAGAGCACAGTAGAATCTTTAAGACACTCCTAAAGGCTAATGGTCCTTTAATAGAAAGAATACTGAAGGACAGAAGGAAACAAAAGGCAGAGCAGGAAAGAGGAAGGAGGAAGAAGGATAAAAGGAAATGAGGGGACCTTAGAAGCGACTGTTATTTCAAGTTACACAAATCCACGTAGAAGCTACCAAAGAAACCCAGAGCTACAACAGTCCAGTGAATGAAGATGACCAGAACAAATGCAGAGGAAACTTAGAGACTCTGCTATTTGCATCAAAACCCTGCCTCAGAACTGAGGTCTGTGCTATGCGTGGACACGCTCAAGGAGCCAGTTTAAAGGACTGTCAAAGGAAGCTTTGACAATGAAACTGAATGTCAGGGTCCAAGACCCCATGTGATAAAAGAACAGAATGACTCGCAACGAGGTGTCCCTACTGGGGTGCTGCTTGCTGTCTGTCATAACTCAGAACGTTCACCACACCCCCACGCTGTCTTCCCCAGCCTTCATTTGAGGCGAGTTACTTAATTAGTAGATGCCTCAGTCTCCTCATGCATAGAGAAGTGAGAGCAGCCACACAGCATCTTGATGTGAAACTCAGATAAGTTAATTCTGGAGGACCTTTTAAACAGACAGTGCCCAGCATGTGGCTACTACTATTCAATGAACATCCTTTCTTATTTACTATTAGTATCTGAAGTGTGTAATTTTTCAGATTATTGTGATGACATTATGTTATATTATTGACAGCAAAATGGGTGGCTGATGTTACTAACATTCCCAACCTGTGTGTGTGTGTGTGTGTGTGTGTGTCTGTCTGTCTGTCTGTCTGTCTGTCTGGGGATCTGTATGTCTGTGTGTCTGTGTGTCTGTGTGGTGTGCACACATGTGCAGAGACCAATGGATCTCTTCTTCGCTTGTTCTCCACTTTATTTTGACTCAGGATGTCCCAGTAAATCTGGAGCTCACTAATTTGGTCTACACTAGCTGGCCAACAAGCCTCAGGGATTCTCCTATTTCTGCCATCCTAGGGCTAAGATGACAGGCACCACATCCTGCTTTTGCATGGCTTTTGGAGAACCAAACTTAGGTCACACTCGTATATGCTTGTACTCACTGAGCCATCTGTACAACACCAGCATTCGCAATTCTTTTTTGTTATTCAATTTGTTGTTATAATTAAAAACAAATTTATCTCCCCAATGAGCTCATTATAAAATTTTGTTAAATCCACACTTTGTGAAGCATACTATTATGTGAAGATATTTTCTTTATTTTTTATCCCAAATCTAAAACATAAAATAATAGCTCATACAAGCAAAGGAAAATGCTAGAAACAGCCCAGCCAAAAAGCCAGCCTGGGTGCCCCATACCACCCCTGCTCATGAAGCAGACTTGCAGCATCTCAGAGGATCCAAGTCCTCACCTTAGATAACTAAGTTTCCTTTCAGGACACACACTGTACACAGCGTAAGCTGCAGCATCCTCAGAAACATTAACCTCTGGAATCAAATGTGTCTGTTAATAAATAAGCATTGGCCCACACTGTGGCACCCTCACCACGTGTCATCTTCAGAACCCCAAAGCAAGCATGTTGGTTTGTCAGCTGCTTCAACTCTTGAGCCTCCATATAATTTCAAAATGTGAAAGATCTCAAATTATCTTATCCTGAGGTGACAAACTGAGCTCAGTACCCACAAGCCCAGGCAGCTTACATGCAAATAAACAAACTGTAGTACTAGTGGGGGCATCAATCTGATAACACTGTAAGAAAAACAAATTTATTTCTTATCTGTAAGATTAATGAAGTAAGCCATAACCTTATGTCTAATTGTGGTTGAACAAAAATAAGGTGCTGTTTTTAATCCAGTCTGGAGCAACATAACAATGTGTCATAAAGAAAGGATCTGTCCTTATCTACAGAATTATTTAAAATACCCATTGACAGGGCTGGAGAGATAGCCTAGCGGTTAAGAGCACAGACTGCTCTTGCAGAGGACCCAGGTTCGATCCCCAGCACCCACATGGTGGCTAAGAACCGTCTGTAACTCCAATTCCAGGAGAACTCCAGTTCCAGGGGAATCTGAGATCCTCTTCTGACCTCCAAGGCATTGTACGACACGGGTGCACAGACCTACATGCAGACAGTACACTCACACACATACAAAAATAAAATAAAATTTTTTTAAAAAATTAAATAAAATACCCATTGACTACCCATTAATATAAAATTATTAAGTTTTCCCCAGAAATGTTGATGTTTAAAGAAAAACATGAATATCTGCTAGTAAAGTTAGATTTTGCCTTAAAAAATCTTGGCTAGCTTACTCTAGATACAAGTATAAAAAACAATTATCTCGCCAGGCGTGGTGGCACACGCCTTTAATCCTAACACTCGGGAGGCAGAGGCAGGCAGATCTTTGTGAGTTCAAGGCCAACCTAGTCTACAGAGCAAGTTCCAGGACAGCTGGGACCACAGGGAGACGCTGTCTCGAAAAAGACACACAAAAAAACAAAAAACAAAACAATTATCTCTACAGTGTGCTGTTGCTATGTTTATAAAGTTATTGATAGGCTGAATAGACTGCTGACATTTTTAACTTGTTTTAATTTCATTTTCATTTATTTTTACCTTATTTTGAACAAATACTCTTTTTTTTTTTTTTTTTTTTTTTTTTGAGACAGGGTCTCCCTGTAGCCCCAGCTGTCCTGGACCTCACTCTGTAGACCAGGCTGGCCTTGAACTCACAAAGATCCACCTGTCTCTGCCTCCTGAGTGCTAGGATTAAAGGCGTGCGCCACCACGCCCGGCCTAAACAAATACTCTTTTAATATAGGGAGGATCTACCTCTGAGCTGGAATACAAACTTGAAAACCCAAAGGAAGGAAGGCGTAGCAGAAAGGGAAGAATAGAAAGAATTTCACTTCCGTATAGACACAGATGTTTGGATGGTATGTTAATTCATGATTTACATTTTCTTCTGTTAAGTATGGCAGGGTCTTCGTGTGGTTTATAACATCTCCTAACCATTAGTGGATGTAAGCTTGTGGCATCAGCCGTGGGTTATTCCTCCAAGGAGAGAGCTAATAGCCAATTATATTTGAGATATACAGACATATGGCTGCCACTGCTGCACAGTATTTCCAGGCAGATGAGGTGTAGCTGGTGCTGATAGAGGAGTCTTGCTTGACTCAAGGAGACCTATATTTGCTTTATTGGTTTAGTGGTCTTTGGTAACACTCTCTGGCATCCCAGAGACCATCTGTATACTTGCAAGTGCAGTCTCCATACATCTTTCCCATGTTTATATCAGGTCTTCAACAGCAGGGCCTTATCGCCTCTCTTCCTGCAGATATCCCAGTTTGGAGGCAAGGAGCCTTTACCATTTGTGGGGGCTTGGATCCCCTGGCCAACATCTCCTTGGTAGAATAATCCATTGTTGATGTCAGAGCTCCTGTATTAATATATTTTGTTTAAGTGCATAGCTTAAGGAGACTTTAGCATTATATTTGGTCCTGAATAGAGAATAATCCTTTTCAGAGTTTCTATGTCCATTAGTCAATTAATTATACTGTTTAAATACCTAAATATCTAATTGCATGTGCTTCATTAGAAGGATCGAAAGGTTATGCCTGGACAAGCTGGCAGCCCATGAAAGAAAACAGCCAGAACTGACTAGAGACCAAGACATCAGCTCCAGAGAAAGTAGAGTGTTTTGCTTCTCATCCACCTGTGCCCCTTTTCTAAGCCAAGGGAACAATCTGCAGAAGAGGGGGCGTGGTAGAATGTAAGAGCTGCGATTGGGGTTAATGGTGAAACTACAACAATATAGACTGGACACTCATTTGATCAACTTGATTGAACATACAAGCCCCCCCTGCTGGATGGTGGGACCCATGAGCTGTGTGGGTTTGGGCACAACTGCTTGCAAATTGGTTTTACATGAAGGATGCTTGTACTCACAAATTATCACTTATTGTTAAAAAAAATGAAAACAAAACAAAACAAAACAAAAAGCAGAGAAAGATGCAGAAAACTTACGGCAGAATGCATGATCTGGGATGGGTAGGGGTGGGGTGGGGGGAAGGGAAGGGGATATATGCCTGAACTGAATTGGAAAATGATGTATGAAATACACAAAGCATCAATAAAAAACAAAAATAAAAAAAAAAGAAAGAATTTCACTTCCTTTAGGTAACCCCTAGAGGGGGAGTAATATTTTCACAGTTTCAATCCAAATATACAGCACCTTTTTCTCTCAAAATTCCCTGGAAATTACTTTTATGGCCAATGAAATTATTTAAAAAATATTATTCCTGTTGAACATTTTGTTCACATGGATTATAAAAAAAAAATTCCCTCAGTACCTCAAATTCCATCAACAAGGCTGTAAAATGCAGGCAGAGATTTATCCTGACCAAAATTTTATTTTAGAAAAGAAACAGGAAAAAGTGCTGCAGACTGAAAGACGAAAGAAGCTATCTCCACAAGGGAGGCAGCTCAGGCTTGGGGGCTGTACCAGGGAATGGAATTTGGAGTTACAGTTATATGGAAACAGATTTTAAAGAACATTTGTAAGATTTACCCATTAGTTTAGGTGATGAACTGTGTACCCTTAACAGCACAGGAAGTTCTAGATCAGGGCTATCCAGGTAAAATGGTCTTTGGCTTATTTCATTTTTTTTTATTGAGATATTTTTCCATGTCTAAATTAGCCAAGCTATACTTAATCAACACAATACTCAAGAAATGTTATGTGTAAAATGGGCCTGTGGGTAAGTGTTGAATGAACAAGAACTATAGATTTTTTCACTGATGAAGAATAAAAAAAAACTGGGGAAAATAAACCAATACCCACATTCCTTGAGATGACCCCATCTTGTGATTGATTGGTTAATTGATTGACTGATTGATTGGTTGACTGATTGACTGATTGGACTTTTCAGACAAGGTCTTCCTATATACTCATACATTTGAGTACCACAAACTGGATCCAGCCTCACCTCTAATCGTGGCTGAACAGAAACAAGATGTGATTGTAATCTAGTCTGTAGCAGCATAATACAGTTTTGTCATGAAAGTTCATAAAGAAAGCGTCTTTCCTTAACTGTAGAATTACTTAAAAGGCTGAGGACAAACCATTAGTATAAAATTATTAAGCTTCTCCCAGAGGCACAAGGCTGGCCTGGTACTTCCTACCTCAGTCTTACAAGTTCCAGGGTTACAGGCATGAGCCCAGACACCTTACCCCACATTAGTAGTTTTATCACAAAAGACTTTAAAAAGTAGAAAAAAATTGCACACACTTGCAGCCTTATCCTGGACACTCCTTTGACTCATGGAATCTTGCTCGCTGGAACATTCTCACAGAAACTTCCTTGGTCTTGCACTTATTAATGAAAGACACAAGGTCTGATTTTGTTACTAAGAGCAGAGCAAAACTTCAAGGGCTGTTTCCTTTTGTCCATGACCCCAAAATATTCCCTAAGAAGTAGAAAGACCTAAGAGAATTTACAAAGTTCCCCTCCATTGTTCCCACCTAGGAGAGCAAACTGATAGCTTAATAACTCCTCATCAACACTAAAAATAGTAACTCGCATTCAAGATCTGTGTCAGGTTACCTGAATAAGTGTATTCCTAAAAGAAGATGATTTATACAGTCTAATGAAGGAGTAAGATCTGGAATCAAACAACTAAATATGCAGCAGTCTCTTCTTAACTGCAGAGGTATATTCCAAGAACCCCTGGGGAATGCTTAAAAATAGATAATATTGAACTCTATGCATACTATGTTTATTTCTCTCTCTCTCTCTCTCTCTCTCTCTCTCTCTATATATATATATATATATATATATATATGTGTGTGTGTGTGTGTGTGTGTGTGTATATATATATATATATATATATATATATATATCTTTGATAAAGTTTTATTTTGAACTTAGGCACAGAAAGAGGTTAACAATAATTGATAATGTAGTAGAACTGAAATGGGCAAAACTAAATCCATTTTACTCCAGTTAACTTTTCCTTTATCCTGTGTTTTGCCCAGACCTTCCCACTGAAGACATCCAGGCAGAACATCTCATGCAGATAGTTTCATAGAGCACATTGTTTCTAAAATACTGGGGAACTTTCAAGTAAGCCAGTAGCATATTCATATAGAATGTCCCTCCCACCCAGCCTAACTGAAGCATTTTGTTAACTGAAAATCTCTTTGTTAACTAACCTCCCCCTGGTCTGGGGTAACTATGGTGATCAGATGCAACTATATTTATTGGCTTTGCCCCCAGCATGATATAATTGTGGTTTTAAGTTTTATAAACCCTTTCCTCCTACTCCTGGAGGTCCATAGTTCTTTTGGGCATTAGCCCCCTTCTCTGACTGCCAACTATTAATAAAGAACTATTAATTTGACCATCACTGGATGGCATTCCTCTGTGCATCTCACTCAGTATTACAAGAACAATTATTAAAACAATAATAAAATAGTTAAGTAAAATAAAAGTTACCTAATATAAGCACTGATAATGTAGTAGAATCCTATAACACAAACAGCTACACATGACTAATTGGAGGGTGATATACACAGTATGGATACAATGGGCAGAAGGATAAGTCACATCTCAGGATGGAATAGGGTGGTACAACATTTTATCATATTACTCAGAATATGTAACAAAATTTATGAATTACATATTTTGGAATTTTCCACTTCAGATTAATAGGCTAAAGTTTACTACTATTGGTAACTAAAACTGCATAAAGTAAGATTACATGAAAGGAAATATACTGTGTTGGATTAAAGGCTAAAAACTCAAATAATAAAAATGCTATGTGACCAGAAGAAGAGATCTAAAACCCATATATAGCCCTGGCTGCCAAATGCATAAAGCACTGGAATCCTGAAACCCCCATAAGTCATGAAAAGTTTCAAGAAACGTGTCATTTGACCAGAATTACAAGTGAAAAGTAGGCACACAAGGGAAGAACATTGTAGAAAACAGAAACAGAAGTATAGAGGCACTGAGGTACCCAAATGTAGAAAATAGAATCTGTATCTCTCAATAGTATATGCTCTGGGAGTACAAATAGATGAAGCCAGGATGTAAAGAAAAGGACAGACACTCAAGGTCTTAGATACTGTGGCTTCAATGTTACCCAGAAATCCACATGCTGAAGGTAGCATTAAGAGGTGACCACTTTGGGAGAAGTAATTAAATCATAAGGGTACTACCATATGAATGGATTAGTGGCTAATATTAAAAAGGACTACAGAGTCTATTAAGTTGTTTTGCCCTTCTTTTCATTTCATATATATATATATATATTTTTTTTTTATCAAATCTAGACCCGTGTACCCCCAGCCCCCCACCCCACCAGAGCTCATGCATTCTGCCAAACATGCTTTTCATCTCTTTCTCAGTCTTTCTCAATATTCTCCATGTGGAAGTTGACTGTTTTGAGCAGAAGTTCACTGTTTCAGTCAGTTCTTTGATGCAGTCCTTTCTATTGTTGTTGTCGTTGCTGTTGTTTCCAATATGCATCACTCCCAACTGCTTTGGACAAAAGTTCAAGGGGCCGTGCACAAGAAATACTTACAACTAGGTAATTGGCACTAGCATCCACAGATGAGGGATACCATTTGTCATTTGTTTTTCTGGGACTGTGTTACCTCACTCAGCATAATGTCCTCTAGCTCCAGCCATTTTCCTGCAAAGCACATGATGTCATCTTTCTTTACTGCTGCATAGAACTCCATTGTGTAGATGTACCACATTTTCTCTATCCACTCATCAGTTGAGGGGCATTTGGGTTGGTTCCAGTTCCTCACTATTGTGAAGAGAGCTGAAATAAACATGGCCGTGCATGTATCACTGTGGTGGGGTGAGTCTTGATGGTACATGCCTAGGAGTGGTATGGCTGGGTCGGGTGGCAAGTTCATTCCAAGTCTTCCAAGGGTTCTCCACACTGCTTTCCATCTCTTCATTTCTTTAGCATCTGACAATACACCATTTCACACACCATCTTGGAAGCTCACTGAAGCTGAACTTGCTACAAACATGACCTTGTACTCCCTAGCCTCAACAGCTATCATAACTAAACTTTCCTTCATGAATAATCTAATCTGTGACATTTTGTTATAGCACCAGAAACAGACTGATACCATTCTAAGAAGTATAGATTAATACCAAGAATGAAGTGGGAAAATCTATGGAAATTTTTAATTAAGGAAGAAATGAAGGAGTATTTGATCTTTGGGGATTATGTAGAAGATGAAAGAAGAGGAAGCAGTTTGCCTAGGCAAGCAATAATACTGGAGTGAACTATAGGAGAAACATCAGAAATAAAGAGATCAAAAAGATATTTCTAATTTAGGATTGTGTGACAAACTAGCTAATCAATAAGTTGAACAAAGGAGAGGAAATTAGTGATGTCAAGATTACCATCTTTATGGTTAGTTGGAAATAAGCATCATAAATCACAAAGACTCAGGTTTGGAAAGGACTGAGTTTCAGATGCCTAAGAAAAATCATATCTTGATGCCCAATAGAAAATAGGAAGTATTAATCTGATAAGCAAATCTTACAGACAGTAGTCTTACAAAATTTGTTTCTTAAATTTTTATTGAGTTCTTATGCATTTCATACAGTAGCTATTAATCAAATTTAGACTCCCTCCCCATCCATGTCCTCTTAGCTCCGCTACCAGACTCTATGCACCCTATTATATATGTTGAGTCCTATCACATCAAGCATTTGTACCCAGATGTGCTTTGGTGCAAGTTCATCCACTGAAGTCTAGTCAGCCTAGCTAGAGATCTTAAAGAAGATCTACTCACCCTAACTCAGCAGTAATCAGGTGCCAATTGTTCCTAGACTTGGGTTGGGTCCTGACTCCAATTTCTCTTTATTCTATGCTGGGATTTTGTCTGCTTTAGTCAGCATGGATCTTGTTCTTATGACATTCTTAATATCTGCATTATTTAGATAATTCAACAAATTTGTAGAGGGAAGACACAACATAGGATATGTTCTTCAGGAACTTGAACTTCTTAAGTATCTTAGCCAAAATTCAAATTTCAGTTTAAATTTCAATCTAATGTCAAATTTTTCCCACTTAAATTCTCTCCAGATGCCCCCTTTTCTTCATGGCAGAATTTGCTTCCCACTTACAGGAATCCTTCTTCCTTTCCAAGCTCACAGACATCTTTCCTCTGACTCCTGCTGTCTATGCCATGGATATAACTGACATAATGGAGGGAGAGAATCGATTCCCACAAATTACCCTCTGACCTCCACTCCCCATATGCACTCCATGGCACATGAACAAATGAACAAATGAAATAATAAATAATTGTTTTTAAATGTACAGGCGGACAGTATCATTCTTTGGCATTTGTGTGATATACCTAATTATTAGTTATGTTGTTACAGCTTTTTTAAAAAATGTTCTTGAGCCAGGCGTGGTGGCACATGCCTTTAATCCTAGTACTTAAAGGCAGAGGCAGGCAGATCTTTGTGAGTTCAAGGCCAGCCTGGTCTACAGAGTGAGTTCTAGGACAGCTGGGGCTACAGGGAGACCATGTCTCAAAAAGACAAAAAACAAAAACAAAACAAAACAAAACAAAAAACCTGAAAACAATAATAGTACATATTTCATGAAGATGCTATCAAAATTAAATAAGGTAGCAATAGCAAAGCACTTTCTAAGTCTCTAAAACTTAGAATTCAACTATGAATCATGATGTGCTATGTTAACAAACATTCTCCATGTCCTAATAACTGGAAATGACTATGATTTATCTCTTCATAGTAAATAGACTAAACTTGTCAATAAATGATTTCTTCTTGTGGTGGTTTGAATGAGTGTCCCCCATAGGCTTTAAGTATTCAGACATTTTGTCTCCAGTTGGTGGCACTGTTCTTGGAGGTCTTAGAGGTGTGGCCATGCTGGAGGAAGTACGTCACTGGAGGGCAGGCTTAGTGAGTTTAACAAGCCTTGTGGTCTCCAGTCTCTCTCTCTGCTTCTTGTGCTCATTGCAAGATGTGAACCTCGGCTTGCTGCTCCAGCTCTAGCCACCATGCCTCCCACCACAATGGACTCTAATTCCTTGGAACTGTCAATCGTAAGCTCAAATAAACTCTTCCTTTTATAAGATCCCTTGCTCATGGTGGTTTTATCACAGCCACAGAAAAGTGACTAATAAACTGCTCAACAAGCTCAAGCTCTTCAGGAACTAAGGGCTAACAGTAACCACCATCTTGAATGTTGCTACTTACCATGTTAAAATAAAAGAAATCCACGAATGTCTTGCACTAGCAACGCTAGCAAATAAATAATGAACTAAAGTGTCATGTGTCACATCAACCCTGTTATGGTCACTATAATGGTTAGATATAAGGTGCACTGCATAGGACTGTCCTCTGACAGACAGGCAGCCTATGGACAGATGCCTTCTTCCCACACTTGGTTGCCCCCACTTGCCTAGGAAAATCCAGCCAAGCTGACTGTTACACTCACAAAAAAGCAGGGGCAGAAATAGTCAGCCATACCTCCCAACCAACCAGTCAGCTCTAGTTATGTGAAGGGAGGGGATAAGGGTATGTAAACCGCAGAATCTGGTAGGGAGGGTCTCTCACCATTTTGCCCAGCTATGGGGAAGTCACTATCCACCCTTGAGTGAAGACATTCTGATGCAGGCTTCTGCTGGGGAGCACCCACACTTCCATAAGTAAATTCTCACCCATGGCTGTGGGGATTCAGTTTGTCAGAAGCACTTAGGAATTCAGCTGGCAACCCCCCCCCCCCTTAGGCTGGAGTCCTGCTGATTTTCTGCTCACTTTTTAACCTGCCTGGCACCACTGTCTCTGATGCTTTGGGCAAAACATTGTCACATTCCTGTAGTGATCTGGAGTATATGGTGTAAATTCCTGTATGCCCCAACCCCCAGTTGCACCTCACAAGATCCAGTATAAACACCTGGGGTTGTAAAAGTAAAGTTGAGTTACACCACCACTCCCACCCCGGAATTTCTCCTGGCTACTTCTCAAATCCATTTCTTTCTTTTCCACCTTCTCCAGGACTCCCCGTACTTTCTCCCTCCCAGTCCCTTCCAGAGCTAGGACCAGGCTCACTGACCAGCTGGCTGGAGCCATCTGGGGGACCTACTGGCTCTGGACAAAGGGAACCTCAGGAACATGCCAGCTCTGGACAAAGGGGAAAGGACACCAAAAGGCTACACATGGCTCTGTAAGTGAGCCCATTAAATTTATTTCTCAGACTGTAGTCTGGCAAAATCAAACCTCCTTTGTTGTAGGGAGGTGGGGAGGGGTTATGCTGTTTGCACCTCCCAGAAAGAATTTTAGCTACAAGGTGGCTCCCCAAAACATACATGTGAAGACTCAATCCCCAATGTTCAGAGGGAGGACTTAGAAAGTGATTGTATTATGAGGTCATGGCCCTAATCAATGAATTCATCCACTGATAGACTCATAATTGAAAAGACTATTGCGAGCAGATGGAAACTGTAGAAGATGGATCCTAATTGAAAGAGGAGGGTTACTATGGCTATGACTTTGCCTCTTCCTGTTTCTGTCTGTGCTGCTCTATTCTTCCTGCCCACCAGAACATAAGAGGCTTTGCTTTACTACACTCTAGGTACCATGATGTTCTACATGACCCAGAAGCACTAAACCACTTGACTATAAACTGAATCCTCTGATACTGTGAAAACAAACCTGTTCTTTTTTACATAGTTTTCCTACAACATTTTGTCACAAAAATACTGTGATAGAATATTGGTACCAGACTGGGATCATTTCTGTGACTAGCCCTATGTTCTTTAGACTTTCAGACTGGTTTGTGGAAAGAATTTGGAAAGATGTGGAGAAGCCAGGCAGAAAATAACAATATTATAAGCTGAGATTAATGGCAAAGACTGGTGTGAACTCAGAATGCTAGAATGAGCTCAGCATACTAGAATTCTAGAAGGAGAGTAGGGCTGGGCTCTTCCAGTTTCAAATGTGTCAAGGACTATACTGAAAGTTGGGTTAGAGTCCATTCTATCAAAGAACTTGTCCACAGATCTTTAAACAGTTGAGCTAAAAGCCAACTGTAAGCCTGAAGACTAACTCACATAGTATCAGAAGATATTATTCCAAGGAAGAAAACCAATGAATGACCCAATGCAGCTGTAAGGCATACAAACCACAATGACAATTCCAGCAGACTATCTCCATTGGTGTAGTAGTGACACTTTATCTTGGGAGAAAATCAGCAGCTGTCTAGTTGGACTGAAGCCTGGATCAATTGGTGGAATATCATTGTATGGAAGTTTAAACATAACACATAGCTGTATAGGTCAGATACCCTAGAGAAAAATGTAGTTATGTCACTTTCCTAGACAAATACAATTTCTTACTGTATTCCACATACGTGTCCTTATATTCACAGACAGAGGCAGTTCTCACCCATCTAAAGAAGTTTCTCTTTGCAAGAAATGGAGACTATTACAAAGTCAAGCAGTCAACTGCAGCGAAAAAATGCCTATGACACTCCCATCCCTAAGCGACACATCTACAATGCAACCTGACCAGCTAAGGCTCAGGGTCTATGGTGGAAGACAGGGTAGGAAGATTGTAGAGCCAAAGCGACAAAATACTTGCTGTTAGTTAATGCATTTTAGACATGATAGGGAAGCTATAGCCATGAAATCTCTATGGCATGGTAGTCTAACAAGCTCTGCATAATGACAAAACCAGTTGACATGCCAAGGCAGATGGGGGAGCATTTCGCAGGGTCTCATCTCAAGATGAAGAGTTACAGGTGATCAGTGGATGCTAAGGGAAGGAGAATCATTTTTTTCTAGGGACTAGCTCCCTGAGATGTTATATAATCCCAAGAAGGCAGCCCTAAAAATATGCACACAAGGGACTGGAGAGATGGCCTAGTGATTAAGAGTAACAACTGCTCTTGAAGAGGACCCAGGTTCGATCCCCAGCACCCACATGGTGGCTGAGAACCTTCTTTAGCTCCAGTTCCAGGGGAATCTGAGACCCTCTTCTGACCTCCGCAGCATTGGACGACATGGGTACACCAACCTACATGCAGAGAGTACATTCATACACATAAAAAATAAATAAAATTTTAAAAAATAAAAATAAATAAAAAATATGCACACACAAGCATCACTAAATGGACTCAGTGCATTTTATATATTATATATATGTATTTATACATGTGTGTATATATATTGTCACATATACATTATGTGACAATAATAAAAGACATCAATAAATTGTGAGGGAGTGGAGGGGTCAAGGCAGGAGTTGGAAGGGACAGGGAGGGTGAAATTTTAAATGAAATTCTCGAATAAAAATAATTTAAAATTTAAATAAATAAAAGTAGAAATGATTTCTTGAAATTTCTACCTTTTTGTACTGGAGATTCCAAAATATAAATAAATAAAGCATCCTTGTCCTTAAAAATATTTGTCTTGGATTATAAATTTCAGCTCTTTCTTGTTAATAGTCTTCTACATTTTTATTTATTTATGTGTAAGAGCAGCTGATGCTCTTAACTACTGAGTTATCTCTCCAATCCCCAGTTTTACATTTCTTAAAACGGTACATACCACAACTACCTAACAAATGGTTATTAAAAGAAATTCTTCTTTCTACAGATTTTAAAGAATTCAATGATTTTTTTAAAAAAATCACTTAATCCTACCACATTTGTCTATTTTGAATCATGGTTTTGTAAATCTTCCCATCTGTAGGTTTGTTGTTGTTGTTGTTGTTTGATCAATGGGATTCTGGTAACAATCTCCTGAGATTATTGAGGAATGCTGTAAATAAATATGGCTAGTCTTCAACTACTCTAAAATTCATATACACGTTCTAGAATGCTGTCACAAATGACAAGATATATTTCTTCTCTGAGGCTGAATATATTCCCTGTGTGTATATACCACATTTTATTTATCCATTCATTTATCAGTAGACACTCAAGTAGTTTCTCTGTCTTGGGTAATACAACTAATATTGAAATCAATGTGAGGATTCAGATGTCTCTTTAGCATACTAATTTTATTTCTTTTGGATATTTACTCAGTAGTGGGATCCCAAGTGAAGGGATAATTTATTTCTGATCCTACCAAGATTCCAAGATCTCACCAAATCTTATTAAAAGTTTTTGATATGATTTCAAACAACCATTTATTTGGTTATTTATGTATTGCAACATTCAACACCTATGTGGGGGCCTTCACTTTGCTAGGCATTGTGCTCAGATACAAATGCAGCAAGCAGAAAAGATAAAGAGAATCCTGACCTCCTCGAGCTCAGTTTCTTGTAGGTAAGATCAACCTTCCAACTGAGTATTGGAGATATACTGAAGAGCACAGAAAAGCTCTTGGGAAAGGTATATACATTAGTCTATATAAAAGGAAGACCACTAAGGAAACGGCAGGTAGCTGAATGTGGCCAGGAGACAGATGAGAAAAAACAGGTTCTAAGAAGGGATAAGCAGATGGTACCACCTCTGCATTAAGAGGGTGTTCTAGTTGGAGAGATTGGTAGACATTTGCAGTAATGAAGCACTGAGTTCATAGGAAAGAATGGGGAGAACGTCAAGGGACTGGACCCAAGGTAGATGAGCAAAGTCAAGCATTGTAGAACTTGCTCTAATGGCAAGGGGAAACCCAGCAGGATTTGAAAGTGTGTGTGCTTGATAATGTTGCCACAACAAGTTATCATTACCTGGGTAGTTCAAAATAACAGAAATTTATTCTCACTATCATAAAACTTAGAAGTCTAAAACTAGGGTATACGTAGGGCTGGTTCCCCTCTGGAAACTCTAGGGAAGATCCTCCTTGGACTTTTCCTAGTTGCCAGAGTTAACTGTCAACCTTTGGTCTTCCTTAGCTGGTAGACCCATCACTCCAACCTCTGCCTCTTTTACCACATGCCCTTCCTGTGTCTGGCTCTCTACTTATAAGGACATCAACCAAAATAGATTTAGGACCCTAAGTGTTATTTTATTTTATTTTATTATTTTTTATTTTTTGGTCTTTTCAAGACAGGGTCTCCTTGTAGCCCCAGCTGTCCTGGAACTCACTCCGTAGACCAGGCTGGCCTTGAACTCACAAAGATCCGCCTGCCTCTGCCTCCCAAGTGCTAGGATTAAAGGTGTGCACCACCACACCCAGCAGTATAATTTTATTTTAACTTGATTATATAAAAGAGACTACTTTTCAAATAAAGCAAAATTCATAAATTCCACCTGTACATGAAATTTGCACCAGAGACCTGCTATAATTTGACTTCCTTTAAAAAATTATTCTAAGAATGAAAGAAAATAAAGAAGTAACAATACTGGAAGAATAAAGATTCACTTCAGATACATCTTTTTTTTTTTTTAATTTTAAAAGAGTGAAGCTTATTTTGAGGTCTTACAAGCAGGTCACTGAGCCAAGAGCTATTTCTAAGATGAGCTCATCCTGGCCTGTGAAAGGTCAAAGAGGTGATTCCATTTGTTCGTGATCATACAACACGTCTGGAAGGCTATGGAAGCTGCTTTGTTTTCTACCCACCCCAACCCATCCATCCCCAAGGATGGCAGCTGAAGATATCCTGAATTAACAGGGAACCTTCCACACAGATTTCCTGAAAGTAGAAAATTCTGCGCAGTGGCAGGATCCCAGTTGTATGCTTTATATTCTTTATGCAAAGCCAGGGCAAAAGGTGAATAGTTAACACATCACAAAATGCTACAGTGTTGTAACATGATATAGTCTGGGATGGTGGGAGGAATTCCCACACACTGCACTGTGTCCAGTGATTCAAAACCAGACCAGAAGTGTTCTTTTAAAAAGCTAGTAAAATCCATGCTTGCACATATGAGACCATGTTAAAAGGAGCCCGTTCTTTTTATATGCAGAAACTTGGAGGTCTTATCTGAAAAACTCAGTCCCAGAAATGACTTCCAAGCAAAAGGAGGGTAAACTTAGGGGGAGCTGTCCAGAGTGATCACCCTTTCCTTCTTTACCCCTGCATCCACAGTTGAAAGGTAGGTTTAAATTTTAAGAGGGGCTGGAGAGATGGCCTACCGGTTAAAAGCGCCGACCACTCTTACAGAGGACCCGGGTTCGATCCCCAGCACCCACATGGTGGCTGAGAACCGTCTGAAGCTCCAATTCCAGGAGAACTCCAGTTCCAGGGGAATCCGAGACCCTCTTCTGACCTCCGCAGCATTGCACGACACGGGTGCACCGACTTGCATGCAGACAGTACATTCATACACATACAGAAATAAATAAAATTAAAAAAAATAATAATAATAAAATAAATTTTAAGAAAGACCAAAATTTAAGAAAGACCAAGGTCATTCTCTCAAGGTTAGTATTTTTCAAGGAGAAAAATGATTCTTGTGGACACAGGGTACAGATTCTGTCAGGTACGGCGGCTCTGCCACCTCAAAAATCATATAATAGAACATAACTTCCAATTTCCACTTTTATGTTCTATGTCTTTTTCTGCAATGTTAAAATAGAATGGAATTACAGAAGAAGAGGGAGGGAAGGAGAGAAGGAAGGAATGAAGAAGGAAGAGAGGGAAAGAATAAAATAAACTTTAAAAAACTAGAGAATCCAAAAACAGACAAGACAATTTATTATATTTATATTTATCTTATATTTATTACTGGTTAAGAAAAAAGAAAACACATATCAGGCTATAAATTGTAAACTGGTTTCTAAAAAATAAAGAATAAAAGTGTGTTTGTAAGCAGTTAATAAGAAATTTCTCTCTAGGAAGTGGGTGAATTTTGTGCATGAGGGAAACAGCTCATGGCTTTGCCTCATCTCCTAGAAGCACCCATATTCTTAGATGTGACGTTGCCTTGGTAACCACAACTTGGTGACCTCGTTATTTCAAACTAATCCTGCTTTGAAATTATAGTTGCTCCACCCTTTTGCCTGGCTAGCCTGATAACATAATCATTGTAAATGAGAATGGGAACAAAACAGCAGGATATGGTCCCTCCGGTGACACAAAGATGAGCCTCACCTTATCATGGAAATAGACAAACAATTAAATGGTATGAATCTAAAACCCTAAAAGTGGATTTTCTTAGTTTTTCGTGCTTATTTTTTAATGTACTCATGTATTCCATGTAGAAGGGAATCTTAATACTACTAAATGAAATGGAGATTTCCTACTTGGGTTTTTTAAAAATAATTGTAAAAGGTGAGGTCCTTAATGAAGCATTTGTTTTGCCCAATAGCCAAATACAAACCAGAATCAGAACATAATTTCTGAATGAATAGACTGGCGGTATGCGGGGCTTTGCCTGGCCACACAGATCATTGTTATCTTGCATTCATGTCCCTTTCATAACAAAGGGGTCTTTGGAGACAGCATGGCTTAAATTCAGAAGCATCAAGTATAAATATAGTTCAAAGGAGCTGCAATTTGCTCATTTGTTTTAACTGAGGTGCTTTGAGATCATTGTTTAGAAAGGAAGGGAAATTCCATTCTTTCTCATTCCAAAGGTAGCTACAGGTTCAGATTCTAGATATTAGTAACATTTTCAGTCTGTACTCATTCAGATGTGGAGAGTGTGAGAATATGGCACTGTGTCTTAGGCTCCTTGGTACCCATCACCTTTTCCTCTGAGACACAGTCCTTAATTTCAACTGTCGCAAGTCACTTACCTATTGTCTTGTCAAGAGATGCTCAGTTTTAGCACCCAGGAAAGGCAGAACCATTCTCTTGGTGACAACTGTCCAGCCCTTCTGTCTGATCACTCTGTGCTACCCCCAAACTATTCTTTGATACTAGTAAATATATTGTTGGTCATACCACTGACAGGTGAGGGGTGAATCTCCAATCAGTGTCATCTGAATAGAAATGTGGACCACATTTGGAGATAGCCAGGGCAAAATGGACTCTGTACTGACAAACCCATACCCCTGAAAGAGAGAGTTGTTTCCACCCTCTTCTTGTCTATATTACAGTGATAAACCTTAAGAATCTAGAATCTAGGTACAGACTGCAACTTCTTTTTTTATAATGCTTTTGTTGATGTTTTGTGTATTTCAGACATCATTTTTCAGTTCAATTTAGACATAGTCCCCTTTCCCTTCCCTCCACCCCACCCCAGATCATGCATTCTGCCATAACTGTCCTGTATCTTTCTCTCCATCTTTTTTTTTTATGTTTAGGAATTCACATTTTCCTTCCTTAATTTTATATTATTTTAAAACATAAATACATACTTTCCACTTATTTTTTACATATTTTTTAAATTTATTTTTATTTATCATGTTTTATGAAATAAAAATACACATGTGTGAAGAAAATACTTAACAAATTTATATATAGTTGGGATTATATCAATTTAACAGTGTTTAGATTATTCATGGTTTTGTGTTTGTTTGTTTGTTTGTTTCCCTCTTTGATTTGTTTATTTTTAAGGGATTCTACAATATAATAACACAGTTGTTTTCAGATAACATTGATGTTACACATTTTGACATGCAATTTGGTAATTGGTGCATTTTGCAAGTATCTATGTCCAAATTTTGAACAACCCAAGTTTCCCATAGTCTAGCTGGTGATGCTTGTATGCAAAGGCATGGTGATCAATTAGGAGTCCAGTCTATATTGCTGTAATCTCATGATTCACCCCTATCTCTCTGCAGCCCTTACATTCTATCATGCCTCCTCTTCCGCAATTTGTTCCCTAGGCTTTGGGAAAGGGGCACAAGTGGGTGAGAAGGAAACAGTCTACTTTCTTTGGAGGTGTCATTTTGGACTCTAGTCTGTTCAGGTTGTTTCCCTTCATGGGTTGACAGCTTATCCAGTGATACCTTTTTAGTCATACTAACAAAGCACAAGCAATTGGATGTACAGGCATTTAAGCAGTACTAATTATTATGGCAAGCTAAGCTGTGAGCATAGACACAGATGTTTGGATGGTATGCTAATCCACAAACTGTGGTTTCTCTATAAAGGGTGACAAGTTCTTATTGTGGCTTATAACATCTCCTAACCACTAGAGTACATAAGCTTGTGGCATCCACTGTGAGTTATTCCTCCAAGGAGAGAGCTAATAGCCAATTAGATTTGGGATATATATAGACACATGGCTACCACTGTTGCATAGTATCTCCAGCAGTTGAGGTGTAACTGATACTGACAGAGGAGTCTTGCTTGTCTCAGGGAGACCAATATTTTGCTGTATTGCTTTAGTGGCCTTTGGTAACACTCTCTGGCATTTCAGAGGCCAGTTGTACATTAGCAAGTGACGTCTCATAACATTTTTCATGCTCACACCAGGTCTTCCACAACAGGGACTTACTGCCTTTCTCCTGCATATTTATAGGCAAAAGGCCTTTATAACTTTTATAATTTTTGTGGGGGGGAGGTTGAATCCCCTAGCCAACATCTCCGAGGCAGAATAATTCATTGCTGATGTCAGAGCTTTCCTGTACTAATATATTTTGCTTAATTACGCAGCTTATAAAGAATTTAATATTGAATTTGGCCCTAAATAGAGAATTATCCTTTCACAGTTCCTATGCCTATCAGTCAATTAAAAAAAGGTAGTTATACCTGTTTTATAAGAAATTACCACTATAAGAGTTGGCTCTAATTTACAGTTAGGGAATGATTTCAGTACAATCATGTTTTTCTTTTTCCTATAAAGGGGAGAGGTAGGAAGGTTTCTCAGCATCTGGAAGGTAAACTTCGTTAGGGCCCATTATAAACAGTTAACCCCAATAGTATTCAGAGACATGCTCAGTGTCTGTGACTCAGGCAGTCTGAGATTCTGCTTTCTTTAATGTTCAGATGGGTCAGCCTCTCTGTTGGCATTTCCCAGTCCATCCTGCCCAGCCAAAAGTTGTACATTTTCAGGCATTTAGATTGGTGATTTTTACCTGTAGGAACATACAATTCTCCTCCCATTGTTAGTTTAAAGATTTCAAAATTGAAAATTTATCAATAGGATTGGAACACAGTTTTCCATTTGTATCCCAGAAGGGATACTACCCCACCTCCCACCTCCATCTTTTTGTTTTTTTTAATTTTTATGTTTTGACCTATAGATGCCTAAGTTGTATTACCCATACCCATAAACAGGAGGCAAGGCATAAATTTTCGTTAAATTTACCCAAACTGTTTCTCATTGACTGTATGCTATTTATTTGGGAAGTAAATTTAAACTTAATTCCTTTAAATTGTCCTACAAATAAAAGAAAGTGTTACAATGTGGTGTTGTATAATTCAGAAAAATATAGAGACCATTTGTTTACCTTAATCCCAACGTTACTGTTGGAAGTTCAATACAAATTATAAATAAAACAATTAACATTTTATATTCCCAATTAGTTCAAATGAAATACCATTTTCACCAAAACCTACAACCAAATTTAAGTAATCTAAACATTTCACTAAGCCTTAAAATATCCTATAATATGTGGATAAAGCTTGGGCAGAATTGAGTACCTGCCAAATAAATTTTACCCAATATACACTTTGCTCTTTAAAGCTATATGACTGGACTATGACTTCAGAGAAATCAAGTCCATTAACTTATATGGTTTATTTTGTATTTCTGTATAAATCTCTACAGAAATACCTCTCTATATAAATATATGTTATTTTTAAGTATACTTCAAATCTTACATAGTGGATTTTAATGACTATCTTCCTCCATTAAACCTTTTTGTCAAAAAGTTTCAATTTAATCTTAAAACTAACTATGGGAAAAGATTTGTATGTTCCTACAGGTCAAAACATCACCAACTCAACAGCTGAGAAAGAAAGGATACAGCCTTCCATCGTGTAGGTTGTACCAAGAAATACCAGCAGAGAAATTGGCCCATCTTAACACTAAAAGGAAGAAAAGCCTCAGACTGCTACAGGCATCAAACATCTCTGAGGACCATACGTGTAACAACTGTTTATAGTGAGTCCTAATGAACCTTACCTTCTAGGTGCAGCACAGTTTCAATATGAGAGACCTCCTTACCTCTTTTTCATAGAACAAAGAAAAACATGGTGGTAATGAAGTCATCCTCTAACTGTAAATTAGAGCTGACTGCTATAGAAGTAATCTCTTATAAAACTGGTAAAGCTGCTTTCTTTAATTGACTAATAGACATAGGAACTGTAAAAAGGATTATTCTCTATTCAGAACCAAATATAATACTAAAGTCTCTTTAAGTGGTGCATATAAGCAAAATGCATTAATACAGGAGAGCACTGATAGCAGCAATGGATTATTCTGCCAAGGAGATGTTGGCCAGGGGATCCAAGCCCCAACCCTAAAAGGTAAAGTCTTCTTGTCTGTAACTGGGATACATGCAAGAAGAGAGGCGGTAAGGCCCTGCTGTCAATGACCTGATGCAAGCATGGGAAAGATGTATTGAGACCTCACTTGCAACTATACAGTTGGTCTCTGGAATACCAGAGAGTGTTACCAAAGGCCACTCAACCAATAAAGCAAATGTTGGTCTCCTTGAGTCAAGCAAGACTCCTCCACCAACATCAGCTACACCTCACCTGCTTGGAGATACTGTGCAGCAGTGGCAGCCATATGTCTGTATATCCCAAATCTATTTGGCTATTAGCTCTCTCCTTAGAGGAATAACCCATGGATGTTGCCACAAGCTTATATCCTCTAGTGATTAGGTGATGTTATATGCCACAGTAAGACCTTGTCATCTTTTACAGGAAAAAAAGTAATCCATGGATTAACACACCATCCAAACATCTGTGTCTATACCAAAGTAACCTACCATAGTAATTAGCAATGTTTAAATACCCATATATCTAATCACTTGTGCTTCATTAGTAGGATTGAAAGGTTATTCCTGGACAAATGGTCAGCCCATGAAAGGAAACAGCCAGAACTGATCAGAGTCCAAAACGACATCTCCAGACAAAGTAGACTGTTCTACTTCTCATCCACCTGTGCCCCTTTTCTAAGCCTAAGGAACAATCTGCAGAAGAGGAGGAGTGGTAGAATGTAAGGGCTGCGATTGGGGTGAATGGTAAAACTATGACAATATAGTCTGGACACTTATTTGATCAACTTGATTGAACATTCAAGCCCCTCCAGCTGGATGGTGGGAGACTTGGGCTGTGTGGGTTTGGGCACAACTGCTTGCAAATTGGTTTTATATGAAGGATGCTTGTACTCAAAAAAAAAAATGAGCTAGATACTGAAAAGTCATTAAAGCAGGTTTTCATGCCAGGCCTGAAGAAGGCCAAGAGCTTGGAGGAAGATAGTCATTAATTTATTTTTTATGTGTATGAGTGTACAGTCTGCATGTAGGTTTGGGCACCCATGTCATGCAATGCTGTGGAGGTCAGAAGAGAGCATTGGACTTCCCTGGAACTAGAGTTAAAGACGGTTCTTAGCTGCCATGTGGGTGCTGGGATTTGAACCCGGGTCCACTGCAAGAGCAGTCGGAGCTCTTAACCACTCTGCCATCTTTCCAGTCCCAATACTTTCCACTTATATACAGTAATTACAGAGTGTGAAAGTAAGTGGTGCCTCTTAAAGAAAGAATATTATCAATTCTCTTTAGAGATACAACTTAAACAAAGATGTATTTGAATTAAAAGTGCTTCTTCCTGGAGCTGGATATGGCTCAGGAGTTAAGAGCACAGGCTGCTCTTGCAGAGGATCCAGATTCAGTTCCCAGCACCCACATGGCAGCTAACAACCATCCATAACTTACATTACAGTGGATCTGGCGCCTCTTCTGGCCAATGTGGGCATTGCACACACATGGAGCACATGCAGGCAAAACACTCAGATGCGTAGAGTAAAAATAAATACAAAATAATTTTTATTTGAAAATATATCCTTGGTTTTGCTGGGAAGTAAGTAAAAAAGAACATTTTCTAAAGTGTAAGCCCAAGATCTCATACATATGGCCATTCTAAGATCATTCACCATGGCCACCAGAAGCACAAGCTGCATATCCCTAATCAAAACCCCCCAAATCTAAGTGCTCCATAGCCTAAAACTTGGGTAGCAATGCAATGGCACATTCTACACATAAACTTATGATTCCCCACAATCAAAACACAGGCGCACCTTAAGATAAGGAATTTGGTGGTGATGGTAATGAAGGAGATGAGGATGATGGTGGTGGTGGTGGTGGTAGTGAAGGGGATGAGGATGAGGATGGTGGTGGTGGTAATGAAGGGGATGAGGATGATGATGGTGGTGGTGGTGGTAGTGAAGGGGATGAGGATGAGGATGGTGGTGGTGGTAATGAAGGGGTTGAGGATGATGATGGTGGTGGTGGTGGTGGTAGTGAAGGGGATGAGGATGAGGATGGTGGTGGTGGTGATGAAGGGGATGAGGATGATGATGGTGGTGGTGGTAGTAGCTAACAGTGAGTTCTCACATTATCATTGCTCACATTTTACAGAGGAGAAACTGAAACATAAACTGAGAGGTAAGCTATACAGAATCCCAAGCCTGGCAGCAAAATGCAGACCAAGGCTCAGATGAACTTAGATCCTCTGTTATTGTGCCTTTCTCTTTCCCCTGGGCCCAGCTTTTGAACAGGAACTGACGACTGGACCTTGTGACTAAACACATTTAAAAAAAACTCATTCTGGGAAGAAAATTCTAAGTAGTTCAAACTGCCCATAGACAGAATAGACATAATTTCAAAATCAAAAGAAACATAAAATCTAAGACAAAATGTCCTTGATCTCCCAGAACAGATCTGGGTATGTCCCGTTGCCCTGAAAGTATTATCAGGTGGTTACTTTCTTCATAGTTCTTAACTCATATACATGGGGGAGGTATAAACTGCTTGGCAGATACAAGGATCGCTGTAAGGAGGAGAATAGAAAACAACACAGTTATGATGCTTGCAGTAGTCAATAAGATAAAGAACTGATACAAGTTCAAGGTCTAGTCTAAGAAGTAAAAGCAAATGGTATTATGGAAAAAAAAAAAAAAAGAGAATACAGATCCTGAGATAAGCGTGAGGAATTATAACACAGGGAACTGTCAGGGCTGTGGAGTCCTGAGAAAACAAATACATACCAACTGTGTGACAAGAAGGTCCTACTCAACATACTTGGGCAGGAAGAAGCCGGGACAAGGGGACTTCAAGGACAACGAGGATGGCAATGCGGATGGAGTGGAGAAGGGAACAACTGAAGCTGGCAGGGCTGGAACAATGTAACGCCCCAAGTCACTTTTAGATCCTGCCTTCTGCTCTACATGGATGGACTTGAAAATTAACAAGCCTCGGAGCCTTTCTGTCATTTCCATTCTGCTGCCTGGAGCACCTCCTCTCTCCTGGGAAAGTTGTCTGAATCCAAATAAAGTCTCTTGTGAGAAGCCCTAATAAAAGTGTGCAAGCCAGAAGGCTGAAAGATGAGGCCCAGTGTGTATGCCTGGCAAGAATATCAGAGGACACCCAGCAGGGTGACCACAGCCTTGCAGGATGTCTGTCTAGTAACTGTCGTTTCAGTCTGGGACTGGTTCTAGCTTGTTATTGATCCTGGAATATCCCTGTTATTAATCTCTGTATGTGTCTACTACCTAAAAGTCCACACCCTCATTCTTCTGACTCTTCTTTCAGCTTGGTTATCTCTCCCATTTATGGTTTAGGATTCTATATTTTTTTATTTATTTATTTTTTGAGACAGGGTCTCCCTGTAGCCCCAACTGTCCTGGAACTCACTCTGTAGACCAGGATGGCCTTGAACTCACAAAGATCTGCCTGCCTCTGCCTCCCGAGTGCTGGGATTAAAGGCGTGCGCCACCACGCCCAGCAGGATTCTACTTTTTTCACATCCTGCAAAACTCCACCTTGGATTTCCCTTATACTAAGTGCTGAATTTCTTCCTTTCACTCTCTAAACATTCTGTGTTCTCTACGCCTCTTTACTGTTATGCCTCTTACCTGTCTTCCCTGCCACCTCTACTCCCATAAGCTATAAGCCCTACAAAAGCAACAACCAAGATGTCTACATGTAGTACACACTCCAAAATTCATTCATTTTTATTTATTCACTTGACACATATTTAGTGAATATAGTCTGTGCCAGGTGAAGTCCCTGCCCTCATTCCTTGGAGAAGGAAAATGTTTAGTGTTCTGTTTTGCTTTTTAATCAAGTGAACAAACAGGATGATTATAGATTGTTATGTCCACAATGAAAAAAGCAGGGAAAAAAACATAGGAGAATCTACCAGTCCCATTTAGTCCCACACTAGAGATGCTAGAGAATCTGTCACCTGTAGCTAAAGCTGTGCTGTCTGTCATGTACACTCACTGAGGGGGGGGGGGGTCGGCTTACAAAGATTTTACACTGAGTTCCTGGGATAGCAATCATAGATGATGGGGACTATGACAGATATTCACATAGAGCTGGAATAGGACGGAGGGAAATGTAGGAATATACCAAACACTGGGGAAAAGTGCTCCAGAAAATGACCTAGTAAGGGAGACCTTCTGCCTGAGGTTAGACTTCCCAGCATACCGGGACCAAACTACCTGAGCCGAATACTGGCCCATCTGCTTGCTCACTGTGTGATCTTTGGTACATACTTTTCTCAATTTTTTTCTTTTACTTATTTCTATTTCATGTTTATGAGTTTATTGCCTGTGTATATGTAAGCACACTCGTGTGAAATGCCCACAGAGACCTGAAATGGGCCTCAGATCCACTAGCACTGGAATTATACACAGTTGATAGCTGATATGTGGGTGCTAGGAACAGAAATCAGGTCCTCTGAAAGAGCAGTAAGTGCTTTTAACCAGTGAGTCATCTTCCAGCACCTTGAATACATTCTTAATCTTCCTGTGCATCAGTCTCCTCATCAGTGAAATGAGTGCAATGTGACGATTAAAATATTCAATGAAGTCATTAAATGACTGTGAGGATTAAATCAGTTCACACACAAACTACTCCAAAAGGGGTGAGCGCACAGTGAGAGACCTGTGGGGGACCATGAGACTGTGTGTCAGAGTGCACAAGAGTGCACAAGAGTCAGCTCAGTGACAGAGGTGGTGAGGAAGCACTCCAGCAGGAGCAAGCACCGGAGGATGAGGAAGAAAGGCGTATAGATAAATTTTCTGCTGGGAGGAAAAAAACAAAAACAAAAACAAAACCTATGATCAAGACAACTCAGAAAAGAGTCTACTGAGCTTATGGTTCCAGATGGGTGAGAGTCCAACATGACAAAGGAGGAATGACAGGAAGGGGCCGGAGCAGAAAGGTGGGTGTACACATCTTCAAACAACACAGGAAGCGGGGGGAGGGCGGGGGATGGACTGTTAATGGGATGTGGCTATGAGCTCTGAAGCCGACCTACAGTGACAGCCTCCTCTACCTACAGTGACAGGCCTCTACCTACAGTGACAGCCTCCTCTACCTACAGTGACAGCCTCCTCTGCCTACAGTGACAGCCTCCTCTACCTACAGTGACAGCCTCCTCTACCTACAGTGACAGCCTCCTCTACCTACCGTGACAGCCTCCTCTAACTACAGTGACAGCTTCCTCTGCCTACAGTGACAGCCTCCTCTACCTACAGTGACAGCCTCCTCTACCTACAGTGACAGGCCTCCTCTACCTACAGTGACAGCCTCCTCTACCTACAGTGACAGGACTCCTCTACCTATAATGACAGCCTCCTCTACCTACAGTGACAGCCTCCTCTACCTACAGTGACAGCCTCCTCTACCTACACTGACGGCCTCTTCTACCTACAGTGACAGGCCTCCTCCAGCAAGATTGTGTTTCCTAGGGATTCTGTGACCTTCCAAAACAGTGTCGCCAACTGTCCCAATGTTTAAATACTTGAATTTTTGGTAAATAACTCCAAGTTGCCAAGGTACTCTTCAGTATGTCATGTTTTGTTGGTGACTAAGCATAAAGAGGAGCCATTGTGTGGAGAGTTTGCTGTGGGTTAAGTTTATGGCTTTCTCTTTTGGTAGCATGCATAGCACAGCAGTTTCCAGCAGAATCAATACTGGCTGGTAGAAATGAAGCTTATTTCACCTTGTATTTTTTTTTCACAGCTAATGTGTATAGTGTCTTCAGCAATAGGCTCTTACTGTCAAGTTTTCATAAGTAACAAAGACCAGTAGTAATGGCCAGTATGTATAAGGATTTATTGGTCCCCTGGTCAACAGATTCAATCCAATCTTTGCATTGGGCTTTTATTTTAGTAGTTATGGTATCTAATTGGGGGCATTGTCCCCCTGTTATATGGTAACTCTTATCAATCTCCTTTTATGATGTTTGTGTATAACTTTTAAGAAGATTTTCATATGTACTGTAGGTACTCCTGCCATCCAATGCCCATGGAGGTCAGAAGGGACACTGGGTCTCCTGGAACTGGACTTAGGGATGGTTGTTAGTAGCCAAGTGGGTACTGGAATTCAAACCTGGGTTCTTCTGCAAGAGCAGCTAGTGCTCTCCACCATTGAACCATCTCCCATATGGCTTTTTGTGTTATCCCTCCCCCTCTTCTGCTCTCCTCTCCCATTTCCCACCCCATCTAACACATCCTACTCCACTAACTCCTTTTCCTCTGCCTATCCCGAATTTGATGTGGCATTCCACAAAGCCCACTCCCCACTTCCCCCGCACCTGCCCATTTATTTGTTTCCTGATGTCTCTGGATTTTCTAATTGAAACATGTACATCAGGCTAGAGAGATCGCTCACTGGTTAAGAGCACTGGCTATTCTTGCAGAGGATTCAAGTTCGAGTCCCAACACCTACATGGGAGGTGCATGTTCAAGGCTGGTATGGCTGGGTCATATGGTAGATAAGCTTCTATCTTTTTCAGGAATCTACACACCGATGTCCATAGTTTTTGCACCACTTTGCATTCCCATTAGCAGTGGGTTCTCCTTTCTGCACATCCTCAACAGAACTGGACCTTATTTGTTTTTATCTTAGCCATTCTCAGTGGGGTAAGAGGAAATCTCAAAGTGGTCTTAATATGCATTTCCTAGATGACTAAAGATGTTAAACATATTCTTAAAGGTTTCTCAGCCATTTGTGTTTCTTCTTTTGAGAACTCCTTTTTTTTAGCTCCTTGCCCATTGTTTTTAATTGTGTTGTTTGGTCTTTTGATATTTAGTTTTTTGAGTTCTTTGACTATGCTAGATACTAACCTTCTATCAGAGTGTAACTGGTGAAGAGTTTTTTCCATTCTGTAGGTTGCTTCTTCACTCAAAGGATGGTGCTTTTTGCTGTACAGATGATTTTTAGTTTCCTAAGTTTCCATTTGTGAATTGTTGGACTTAATGAATGAGTTATGGGAGTTCTATTTAGAAAGTCTCCTGTCCTGTGCCTGTAAGTTTCGGTGTATTATCTACTTTATCCTCTGATTTGGGGTATCAGGTGTTATGTGAAGACCTTGATCCATTTGGAGTTAAGTTTTGTGCATGGTGAGTGGTGGGGACCTAGTTTAATTCTTGTACATGCAGCTATCCAGTTTGACCAGCATCATTTGTCAACCGTGCTCTTCTCCAGTGTGTGTATTTTTGGCCCCTTAAACAAAAATTTTGTGGCTGTAAATGCAAGGCCTTAAATCTGGGTCCTTGGGTCTATTCCATTTCATTCCACTGGTCTGTTTTTATGCCAGTACTGTTCTGATTCTAATTACTATTAAAATAGTATAGTATAATTTAAGCTCGGGGATGGCAATGCTTCCAGCAATTCTTTCATTGTTCAGAATTATTTTGGCTGTTTGGGGTTTTCTGGGATCCCATACAAAATTTGAGATTATCTTTCTCAATTTCAATGAATCATTGTGCTGGAAAGGTAATGGGTATTGGGTAGAATCTGTGGATTGCTTTTGGTAGGGTGGTTAACATCACAATATTAATCCTACCAATCCTAGAGCATGGAATTTGTTTCCATCTGGCATCTTTAGTTTCTCTTAAATGTCTTAAAGTTTTATTGTACAGGCCCTTCACTTCCTCTGTTAGATTTATTCCAAGATATTTTGTGGGTTTTGAGGCTATTTATTGTAAATGAGATTGTTTCCCAGAGTTCTTTCTCAGGGTGTTTGGTGGTGGTGTACAGAAAGCCCCCTGATTTCAGGGTGTTATATTCTGCTATTTTGCTAAATGTATTTATCATCTCTAGGACTTTGTAGTGGAGCCCTTAAGATCCTTTATATATAGAATCATATTGTCTGCAAATAAAGATACTTTGACTTCTTCCTTTCCAATTTGTATTCTCTCTATCTTCTTCACTTGTCCTACTGCATAAGCTAAGACTTCAAGTACTATATTGAACAGGAATGGAAAGGCTGAACATTATTGTATTGTTCTTGATTTCATGAGAATACTTTGAGGTTTTTCTCCATTTATTACAATCTTGGCTGTGGGCTTGTTATATATAGCCTTTATTATATCTATCTATCTATCTATCTATCTATCTATCATCTATCTATCTATCTATCTATCTATCTATCTATCTATCATCTATCCTATATTATGTAGACATACATCTCCAGTATCCCTAGATTTTCCATGAACTTTTTATTGATGTTTTCTGTATTTCATACATCATTTTCAGTTCAATTTAGACATACTCCCTTTTCCTTACCCCCCCACCCCACCCCAGTTCATGCATTCTGCCATAAATATCCTGCATCTTTCTCTCAGTTTTTTAAAAGTTTTTCTCTGCAGAGGTTTATTGTCTTGGGCAGAATTTAACTGCATCAATCAGTTCTTTGGCCCAGTCCTTGTGTTGTTGTGTTTCCCTCCCATTTGTATTGCTACAAAATATGCCTATATAAATGTCATGTATTTCCTTCGGAAATAAACTGTATGTTAACTCCAAAATATGTTTAGGAATTCACATTTTTTTCTCTTTAATTTTATATTACTCTAACATTTTAATACATACCTTCCACCCATACGGTAATTAGGATGTCTGAAAATAAGTGGTAAGTTAATTTTTGGGCCCATTACAAGATTCACATTATAATAGCACAGTCCCTTTCAGATAAAAAGAAATATAATAATAATGATGCTCAGATTGCCTTTCAACTGGGGGATTTGGTGTTAGCATTTACAAACAATTCCCTGCTTCTTTGGGGAGACTGTGTTAGTTTTCTTAGCATTATGTGTTTGAGTTCCATCCATTTACCTACAAAGTTCATGATGTCATGTTTCTTTACAACTGCATAGAACGCCATTGTGTAGATGTACCTCATTTTTGCTATCCAGTCATCAGTTGAGGGGCATTTGGGTTGGGTCCAGCTCTTCCTAATGTGAAGAGAACTGCAATAAACATGGATGTGCATGTATATTTGTAGTAAGATGAGTCTTGTGGGTATCTACCCAGGAGTGGTATGCCTGGGCCAGGTGGTAGGCTCATTTTCATCCTTTTAAGGGATCTCCACACTGCTTTCCATAGTAGTTGTAGGAGTTTACATTCCCACTAGCAGTGGATGAGTGTGCCCTTTTCCCCACAACCTCTTCAGCATTTGGTGTCTTTTGTTTTCATGATCTTAGCCAGTCTTATCAGAGTGAGATGACATCTTAGAGTGGTTTTAATTTGCATTTCCTTCATTACTAATGATGTTGAACACTTTTTAAGATGTTTCTCAGCAATCTTTACTTCTTCACTGCTGAAGTCTCTGTTCAGCTCTTTACTCCATTTTCGAGTGAGTCATTTGTTTTCTTCTTTGTTTTTCAAGTAATTTATATATTCTGAATGTTAATGCTCTGTCAGTATATCACTGGTGAAAGTTTCCTCCCACTCTGTGGGTTTTCTCTTCACTCCCTTGATTGTTTCTTTCACTATACAGAAGCATTTAACTTTGATGACATCCCAGTTGTCAGCTGTTGACTTTATTTCCTGTTTGGCTGCTCTTTGATTTAGAAAGTCTTTTCCGGGGCTGGAGAGATAGCCTAGCAAGGTAGAGCACCGACTGCTCTTGCAGAAGACCCGGGTTTGATCCCCAGCACCCACATGGCGGCTGAGAACCATCTTTAACTCCTGTTCCAGAGTAATCTGACACCCTCTTCTGGCCTCCACGGCATTGCACGACACATGTGCACAAACCTACACACAGACAGTACATTCATACACATACAAAAATAAATAAAATTAAAAAATATATATTTAAAAAAAGAAAGTCTTTTCCTATGCCTATGTCTTGTAGGTTGATAGCAACATTTTCTTCTATCACCTTCACAGTTTCAGGTTTCGTGTTGAGGTCTTTGATCCACTTGGAGTTGATTTTTGTACAGCATGGGAGAAACAGGTTTAATTTTGTTCTTCTACAAATAATGATCCAGTTTTGCCAGCACCATTTGCTGAAGATGCTATCTTTCCTCCATTGAGCTTTTTTGAAAGCTTCATTGAATATGAGGTGGCTGAAATTGTTTGAGCTCAAATTTGGATCTTCAATTTTGTTCCACCGGTCAAGGTGTCTGTTTTTGTGCCAGTACCAGGCTGTCTTTATGACTATAGGCCTGTAATATAGCTTGAAGTCTGGTAAGGTGATCCCCCCTGTATTGCATTTTTCATTCAGTGTTCCTTAAGCTATTCAGGGTCTTTTGTTTTTCCATATGAATTTAAGAATTTTTCCAGGTTTGTGAAGAAACTCATGGGGATTTTAATTGGGATTGCATTGAATCTGTATATTAATTTGTGTAAAATGGACATTTTTACTATATAAATTTTTCAAATCCATGAGCATGGGAGGTTTTTCCACATTTTGATGTCATCTTCAATCTCCTTCAGGGGTTTAAAATTTTTATTGTAGAGATCTTTGGTGTCTTTGGTTAGGTTTGTTCCCAGGTATTTTGGGGGGCTATTGTGAGTGGAAGGATCTCCTTATATTCCTTCTCCAGTTGCTTGTTGGTGTAAAGAAAGGCTACTGATTTTTCTAGGTTAATTTTCTATCCCTCCACTTTACTGAAACTCCAGTAATAGATTTCTGGTGGAGTTTTTTAGCATCCCTCAGGTAAACTATCATATCATCTGCAAAAAGGGATAATATGACTTCCTCTTTCCCAATGAGTATTCATTAAATTTCCCTTTCTTGGCTTATTTCCCTAGCAAGTATTTCAAGCACTATATTGAAGAGGAGTGGCGATAGGGGGCAGCCTTGCTGGGTTCCTGCCTTTAAAAGGAATGCTCCTAATTTTTCTCCATTTAGGATGATGTTGGCTGTGGGTTTATTGTATATGGCTTTGATTATATTGAGGAGTGTTCCCTTCAGTCCCATTCCCTTTAGAACTTAAAACATGAAGGGATGCTGGATCTTGTCATAGGCTTTTTCTGCATCAGTTGAGATGATCCTGTGATTTTTCTCTTTCAGTCCATTTATGTGGTTTATGATATTTATTGATTTTTGTATGTTGAACCATCCCTGCATCTATGGTACAAATCCAACTTGATCATGATGGATGGTCTTTTTGATGTGGGTCTGTATGCAATTTGCAAGTATGTTGTTGAGAATTTTTGCATCTGTGTTCAATAATGAGATGGGGCTATAGTTTTCTTTTTTGGTTGAATCTTTGCCTAGTTTTGGTATTAGAGTGATGCTGGCTTCATATAAGGAATCTGGAAGATTTCCCTCTGTTTGTATACTTCTAAATAGTTTGAGTAGTAAAGGTTGTAAAGCCCTTTTAAATGTTTTATAGAATTCTGCTGTGAAACCATCTGGGCCTGGGCTTTTTTTTTAATTGGGATTTTATTTATTTATTTATTTATTTATTTATTTATTTATTTATTTACTTATATTATCAAATCTAGACCCGTGTCCCCCACCCTA
>VZQC01011090.1:1985764-2028598 GCA_009823505.1 Rhizomys pruinosus
TAAATTTTTCATAATACTTTACTTGAGGTTTTTATGTTGTTACTGTGTTATCTTTCCTAAGGTCTTGAATTACTTCTTGTCTGCTTCTTCCATTTCTTTTTCTGAGGCTTTTTCCATTACTTTCCTCTTGATTGGATAGTGTTTGATTTCCTTTTCATCATCTTCTGATTCTTTAGTATTTCTACTTCCTTTTGAACCTTTTCAAACATTCTTCCTTGTAAGCTCTTCTGCGTTCGGCTGGTTGGTTCCTTATTCTTTTCAGCAACCGGGCATCTTTAGTTTCAGTGTTTCTACTTCCTTCCAGAGTTTGTTCTAATTCTCTCTCTCTCTTGTCCTTCTTGAGTTCTTCATTCCCTTTTTTTTTTTTTTTTTTTTTTTTTTTTTTTTTTTTTTTTTTTTTTTTAAAGATAGTTCCAATTGTGTTTCTGGTAAATCTGTTGTCTCTGGAGCAAGCCCCCAGGGGGGATCCCAGTATAGGAACCTTCCATAGGGTTGGTGGAGCTTGGTGTGGAATTAATACTGCACCCTTTCCCATTTGTCTCTTCTTCATGTTTTTCCGGCATATTGTGGCTTCTCCTTTGCCTTTGTATCCAATGTGTGAAGTCCAAATCCTTCTGTGTTAAGGTTTGCTTTGCTTTGCCTCCTCAGATGCCTTCTGTAATCCCAGTTGGCTAGAGGGTGGGGGGTGTGGAAGATGGGGTGATGTGAGAGTACCTGGGTGCTTCTGTTGGTCTTGGGAGATCTCAGATCTCAAGACTCACACAACCCTACCTTTTATACCAGCTGGGAGGATAACTCTGCCCCCACAGCCACAAAATCCAATTAAGCCAAGACAATTGGATTAACTAGATTAAGTCAAATAAGAATCAACCTTGCTGAAGCACCCAGCTCCTACCTACCTACCTGTGCTTCAGCTATTCTTGGGAGATCTCAGATCCATTTATTTATTTTTTTATGCATATGAATGTACTTTCTGCATGTAGGTTTGTGAACCCGTGTAGTGCAATGCAGAGAAGGTCAGAAGAGGGTGTCGAATTCCCCTGGAACTGGAGTTGTCCTGGAATTGGAGTTACAGACAGTTCTCAGCCGCCATATGGGTGCTGGGGATTGAACCTGGGTCCTGTGTAAGAGCAGTTGGTGCTCTTAACTGCTAGGCTATCTCTCCAGCCAGCTTTTATTTTTCTTTATTTGTTCCTTGACCCATTCATTATTCAGGAATGTGTTGTTTACTTTCTATGTGTTCTTGTAGATATTAGGGCTTATCCTAGTGTTGATATGGAGCTTTATTGTGCTGTGGTCTGATAGAATGTGTATTAGTCACTTTTCTGTTGCTTTGATAAAACACCATTACCAAGGAACTTATAAAAGGAAGAGTTTATTTGAGCTTACAAATGACGGTTCCAGGGAATTAGAGTCCATTGTGGTGGGAGGCATGGCAGCTGGAGACTGGAGCAGCAAACTGAGGGTCACATCTCGCAATGAACACAGGAAGCAGAGAGGAAGCAACTGTAGACCACGAGGCTTGTTAAAACTCACTAAGCCTGCCCCCAGTGACATACTTCCTCCAGCATGGCCACACCTTCTAAGACCTCCAAAAACAGCGCCACCAACTGGAGACAAATGTCTCAATACTTACAGCCTATGGGGGACACTCATTCAAACCACCACAGAATGCATGAAATTATTCAATGTTTTTGTATTTGTTGAGGATTTTTCTGTGTCCTGGTATGTGGTTGATTTTGGAGAATGTTCCATGGGGTGCTGAGTAGAAAGTATATTCTCTGGATTTCTGTGGAATATTCAGTAGGTGTCTGTGAGGTCCATTTGATGTATTGTATCCTTCAGTTCAGATGTCCCTCTGTTTATTCTTTGTCCGGTTGACCTGTCAAAAGGGCTCAATGGTTATTGAAGTCCTAGACTATAAGTGTGCTGTGGTTAATCTGTGCCTTGAAGTCTGGAGATTTGTCTTTTTAAAGTTTGGTGCACCAGAGTTAGGTGCATATATATTCATGACTGTGAAATATTCACAGTTAATTGTTCCTTTCCTAAAGATGTAATGACCCTCTTTGTCTCTTCTGATTACTTTTACTTTGAAGTCTATTTTATCTGATAATAAAATAGCTTGCTTTTTGGTACCATTTGCTTGGAATATTTTTTTCCATCCTCTCACCTTAAGTTGGTGCCTGTCCTTGAGAGTGAGATAGGTTTCTTGTAGACAGCATATTGATGGGTTCTGTTTCCTAATCCATTCTCCCAGTCTATGTATTTTGATTGGAGAGTTTAGTCCATTAATATTTAAGGTTATAATTGAGAGATGTGTGTTGCTTCTTTTCACCTTATTATCTGTTTGCATTTTTGGTCTAGGTTTCTACTTCTGCAGTTATGCTTTTATCAATTTCTCTTTATAAGTGCCTGTAGATAGTTGCTCTTTTCCTCTGTCCTTTGAATTGCTTCAAGTATTCTTTGACGGGTTGGTTTTCCAGACATGCATTCTATCATCTTGTTTATGTCATGGAAGATTTTTCTTTCTCCTTCAACTATAATCAACATTTTTGTTAGGTATAGTAACCTGGGTTAGCATCTATAGTCATTTAGCACTGGGAATGCTTTGGTCCACATTCTTCTTGCTTTCATAGTTTGCACTGAAAAGTGAGCTCTAATTCAGATGGGTTTCCCCTTATGTTACTTGTTGGTTTTCTCTTGTGGTTTTCAGAATTTTGTCTTTGTTTTGGGTGTCTAGTGTTTTAAGTATGATATGCTGTGGGGAGTTTCTTTTCTGATCTTGTCTATTTGGAGTCCTATGTGCTTCTTGTGTTTATATGGGTTTGACTTTTTTTAGTTTGGGGAAATTTTCATCTATTATGCTCTTGAAGATCTGATCAATACCATTCTCTTGGGATTTTTTTCCTTCCTCTATAATGCAGAGGTTTGATCTTTTTTTCTTGGTTGTTCCACTCTTGTGTATTTTTAAATTTTTCATAATCTTTACTTAAGCTTTTTAGTTGTTCTGTGTTATCTTCCAGGTCTGATATTCCTTTTTCTGCTTCCTCCTGAGGCTTTCCTCCATCCTTTCCTGTTGATTGGATGAGTATTCAATTTCCTTTTTCTTTTTTTTAAATTTTTATTTATTTTGGTATGTGTATGAATGTATTGTCTGCATGCAGGTGTGTGCACCCATGTCGTGCAATCCCACGGAGGTCAGAAGAGGGTGTCGGATTCCCCTGGAACTGGAGTTCTCCTGGAATTGGGGTTTCAGATGGTCCTCAGCCACCATGTGGGTGCTGAGGATCGAATCCGGGTCCTCTGTAAGAGCGGTCGGCGCTCTTAACCGCTAGGCCATCTCTCCAGCCCTTCTTTTTCTTTTCATCCTGTGAATTCTTTAATATTTTGGAGCTTCTCAATCTCTTCCTGTATCCCCTTGCTTTGCCACTTAGTTTCTTTTTTTTTTTAATTTCAGCATGGGCTCTTTTCAGTGTTTCCACTTCCTTCTGGAGTTTGTCATTCTCTCCCTTTAGTTCTTTCTGAACTTTGACATTCTCTCCTTCCAGGTCATTCTTGAGTTCTTCATGGTCTCTTTAGTTCTCTGACTTGTTCTTTATATTCTTTGATTTCTTTTTTTTAAATATTTTTTAATTTATTTTCACATGTGTATGAATGTATTGTCTGCATGTAGGTTGGTGTGCCCAGGTCATGCAATGCTGTGAAGGTCAGAAGAGGGTGTCAGATTCCCCTGGAACTGGAGTTAAAGACTGTTTTCAGCCACCATGTGGGTGCTGGGGATCGAACCCGGGTCCTCTGCAAGAGCAATTGGTGCTCTTAACTGCTGAGCCATCTCTCCAGCCCCCCCCCCTTTGATTTCTTTGAATATGTCTATTATTGTTCTCCTAAGATCTGTGTCCTGGGTTACCTCTAGGGAGATCTCATTGTAGGAATTTCCTATAGGGTTGGTAGATTTTGTTGTGGAATTATTCTGCACTTTTCCCATGCTGATCTTTCACTGTGTTTTTGGCATGTGGGTTTTGTGTATTGTTTTGTTTTGTTTTGCTTTATTCTGATGCAAATCTCAAACATTTCTTCACTGTGGTGAAGGCTTGCTTTGCTTGCTTCCTTCAGATGCCTTCATTGTTTTTTCCTTGTTTATGGAATGTTGACTTGTCTAGGATTCAGGCTTTCAATTTTGGTTATGTACTGAAAGTGTAACTCACTCTTCCCTTTCTGATCTAAAGGTTCTCTAAAAAACAGGTAGGTAACAACCCAGTTGGTACCCTGCTGAGCACTGTGTTCACTTTGCTTCCTGCCAGCCAGGTCCTCTAGGTTGTTTGTAGGGCTTGGTGTTGTGGGACTAGAGTTGTCTAAGGTTCACTGTTTCATTTATTGCCTTGTACACAGGAATCACTATTGTGGTCCCACTTGGACACTCCCTCTGCAATTCTAGTAGGCAAGGGTGGGAGGGTGGTCAGGGGANCTACGCAGGGTGTAGCAGGATTTCAAAGAGGGGGAGCACTCTGTCCTGAAAAGTAGAGTTCTCCTCTTAAAGGTTTCCAAAGGAGAGGGGAGCCCTGGGCATGCTTAATAAGTAGCCTATAGGACATTCTAACAGTTAGACACCAGCAGGAAGGGGAGGGATTCAGCCCTCTGTGTTCACAAAGTTAAAGCAGGTAGCCTGCTGTCTGCCCTCTCTTGGGAGTAACTTTGCAGGTAAGAGAGAAGGGGAGTGGGGTGAGGGTTGGGGGAGTGGCTTGCTTAGCCTGTGCCTCCATACTCTGTGCTTCAGGTGGGAGTGGCAACAGGCCCACCTTTATACTGGCTAGCTGGGCAACTCTGTTCCCACAGCCACGCAAGCCAATGATTCAATTATCCAATAATCTGACAAGCTGAAGCACCTGTCCCCTACTTGTGCATCAGGTGGTCCAATGAAATCTACTGATATGAGCTCTGTGCACCCTCTTAGTATTTCTTATACAAGGCTGCCTGAGCTTTTGTCCAAGCCTTTTCTAAAATTATACAGTAATTAAAAGTATCAGGCTGGTGTAACTTAGCCTTTCTGGATGTTTAATGACCATACATAATGCCCATACCAATTTGGCCAAGGTACCTAAGGGATAACTTTGTTTCTTACCCTCAGAGCTCAACTAAGTCCCAGGGGGCTATGCATGGGGGCATCTCTTGAAATGTCCTGCAAATGTGAGTTACCAGTCTTCCTGTGCAGGGAGGTCTTAGAGATCCACTAATGAAACTTCAGCCAGTGTCCAGTCTATAAAGTGGAAAGTCTGCTCATGATTCAAAAAGGGAAGCCTAGTCTAGCAAGACCTGACTTTGTCCTTGTGTGGCTGGAACTGGTAAATGAAAAGCCAAAAGGAGCCTGGGACTCCCTCCCCTCTTGAAACCCGGGTGACCCCTGAGGACCAGATTCTCAACTGACCTTGAGAAAACAAAAACCTTGGTTAACTGTGTGGCCTTAAACATCCAAAAGGAAAGTATAACCAGAAATAAATAATCAGTAAGGCCTGAGAAATTTTACTTCAGGTATAAAACTTGAGATCTTAGTAACAAGACAAAAAGTAAAAACAAAAAAACAAAACAAAACAAAAAAAAACAACACTGTTGTTTTACCCATCTTCAATTCTTACTGGCGAGTGCATCTAGCCTTTGGCTGCCAATTCTTTTGCCATCCTTCAAAGACATGAGATACATCTTTTCAACCTTTCAATACTGACTGAAGACTCACATCTCTCCCAAGAATCCTCCAAACCTTCAGTGCCAGATGGGGACTGCTGAGACATCCAGCTTGTGAACTGAGCAGCTTCTGGGGTTTCAGCCTCTTCAGAGTATAGACTGTCATTGTTGGAATACCCAGGGCTGTATCATGAAGGCCAGTACAGGAAGATCAAGACAGGACATGGTATTTATTGGACCTCATTTGGGTGTCCATGGGAAGGAAAGACCCTAGCATAGAGCATAAGGGGAGGATTGATGGTAGTTTTGGCTTGCTGAGGTAGAGCCTTCAAACACTTCCTTAAGGAAAGCATGACATCTTTCAGGCTAATAAAGAAAAAAAAAGAAATAATAAGCTGAGGTTGCTAAAACCTATAATGTCTTAATCAATATATGTGTGGCATGCATATATGCATATTTTGGAGTTATACAAATTGGAAGTAGCAACAACAACAAAAAAGTCTGGGTCAAAGTACTGATTATAACAGTAAACTTCTCAAAACAGTAAACTTCTGCATTGAAAATTTTAAAGTTAAGACTGAGAAAAACATGGAAGACATGTATTGCAGAATGCATGATGCATAAGCTCTTATGAGGTGGGGGTAGGGGGCAAGGAAAGAGGAATGTTTTATTTATTTATTTTTTTTTTTGCTTTTAACTTTATTTTTTTTCACATAAATTTATTTTTATTTTTTTAACAAATCTAGACCCGTGTTCCCGCCCATTCCCCTACCCCGCCAGAGCTCATGCATTGTGCCAAACATGCTTTTCATCTCTTTCTAAGTCTTTCTCAATATGCTCCATGAGGAAGTTGACTGTTTTGAACAGAAGTTCACTGTTTCAGTCAGTTCTTTGATGCAGTCCTTTCTGTTGTTGTTGTTGTTGTTGTTGTTGTATCCAATATGCATTACTCCCAACTGCTTTGGACAAAAGCTCAGGGGGCCCTACACAAGAAATACTTACAACTAAGTAATTGGCACTAGCATCCACAGATGAGGGATACCATTCGTCGTTTGTTTATCTGGGACTGTGTTACTTCACTCAGCATGATGTCCTCTAGCTCCAGCCATTTTCCTGCAAAGCTTGTGATGTCGTCTTTCTTTACTGCTGCATAGAACTCCATTGTGTAGATGTACCACATTTTCTCTATCCACTCGTCAGTTGAGGGGCATTTAGGTTGGTTCCAGCTCCTTGCTATTGTGAAGAGAGCTGCAATAAACATGGCCGTGCATGTATCTCTGTGGTGGCGTGAGTCTTGAGGGTACATGCCCAGGAGTGGTATGGCTGGGTCGGGTGGCAAGTTCATTCCAAGTCTTCCAAGGGTTCTCCACACTGCTTTCCATAGTGGCTGTATGAATATACATTCCCTGTGGATCCTATTTGTAACAACTGTTTATAATGAGTACTAATGAACCTTACCTTCCAGGTGCTGCAAAGTTTTAATATGAGACTTTCTTATCTCCTCTTCATAGAACAAAGAAAAACATTATGGTAATGAAGTCATTCTGTAACTGAAAATTAGAGTCTACTGTTATAGAGATAATCTCTTATATAAAACCAGTATAACTGCTTTCTTTAATTGAATAATAGACATAGAAACTGTGAAAAGGATTATTCGCTATTCAGAGCCAAATATAATACTAAAGTCTTTTTTTATTTTTTTACTTTTTTAATACTAAAGTCTTTTTAAGCTGTGCAATTAAGCAAAATATGTTAATACAGGAGAGCTCTGATGTCAGCAATGGATTATTCTGCCAAGGTGATGTTGGCCAGGGGATCCAAGCCCCCCAAAAGGTAAAGGCTTCTTGCTTGTACACTGGGATATCTGCAAGAAGAGAAGTGGTAAGGCCCTGCTGTCGAAGACCTGATGTAAGCATGGGAAAGATGTATTGAGACCACATTTGCAAGTGTACAGTTGGTCTCTGGAATGCCAGAGAGTGTTACCAAAGACCACTAAACCAATAAAGCAAATATTGGTCTCCTTGAGTCAAGCAAGACTCCTCCATCAGCATCAGCTACACCTCACCTGCCTGGAAATATTGTCCAGCAATGGCAGCCATATGTCTTTATATCCCAAATCTAATTGGCTAGTAGCTCTCTCCTTGGAGGAATAATTCATGGGTGATGCCACAAGCTTACATCCTCCAGTGGTTAGGAGATATTATAAGCCACAGTAAGACCTTGTCATCTTTTACAGAAAAACTATAGTTCATGGNTTGGTTTGGTTCCATGCTCCTTGCTACTGGTGAAGAGAAGCTGCAATAAACCTGGCCTGCATGTATTTCTGTGGTAGGGTGAGTCTTGAGGGTACATGCCCAGGAGTGGTATGGCTGGGTCGGTGAGCAAGTTCATTCAAGTCTTCCAAGGGTTCTCCACACTCCACACTGCTTTCCATAGTGGCTGTACGAGTTTACCTTCCCACCAGCAGTGGATGAGTGTTCACCTTTCCCCAACAACCTTTCATCGCCTTGGTATCATTTGTTTTCTTGATCTAGCCAGTCTTATTGGAGTAAGATGATATCTTAAAGTGGTTTTGATTTGCATTTCCTTAATGATTAGTGATGTTGAACACTTCTTAAGGGTGTTTCTCAGACATCTCTAATTCCTCACTTGTGAAGTCTCTGTTCAGTTCTTTGCTCCATCTATTGAGTGGGTCATTCGTTTTCTTTCTTCTTTGTTTTTTGAGTAGTTTCTATACTTCTGGAAATCATGTGCTTGTGCTAGATGTTTCTGCAGTGACGGTTTCCTCTCACTCTGTGGGGATTTTCTCTTCACTTCCTAGATTGTTTCTTTGATGTACAGAAGCTTTTGAGTTTAATGAGTCCCAGTTTGTCAATTGTCGACCTTATTTCTTGTGCAGCTGCTGTCTGATTTAGGAGTCTTTTTTCCTACACCTATGTCTTTGTAGTCTGCTGCAACTTTTTTCTTTATCACCTTCAGGCTTTGGGGTTTCATCGTTGAGGTCTTTGATCCATCTGGAGTTCACTTATGTACAGGGTAGAGGTAGGGGTTTAATTTCATCTTCTACAAGTGGTGATCCAGTTTTTGCAACACCACTTCTGAAGATGCTATGTTTTCTGCTATTGTGGCTTCTTGGCCCTTGTCAAATATAAGATGGTGAAATATTGTATGTTGCTCAGATTTGGATCTTCAGTTTTGTTTCCATTGGGTCAACAGGTCTGTTTTGTGCATGACCAGGCTTTTTTTGACTATGCCCTGTAGATAAAGTTTGAAGTCTGGTATAGAGATCCTCCCTGGTATTGCTCCTTTCACTCAGGGTTGTTTTGGCTATTCGGGGTCTTTTGTTTTTCCAAATGAATTTAAGAACTTTTGTTTCCAAGCCTGTGAAGAAACTCTTGGGGATTTTGATTGGAATTGCATTAAATCTATACAAGAGTTTCGGTAAAATGGACATTTTTACAATGTTAATTTTCCCAATCCATGAGCATGGGAGGTTTTTCCATCTTCTGATGTCTTCTTCAATTTCTGGAAAGAGGAATGTTGTGTGAAATGCACAAAACTTCAATAAAAAATTGGCTTTGAAAAAAATAAGAAATATGTATTCCACTAAACTGGAATATTGGAAAGAACCCAATAAATTTCTATTTTGATATGTACTGCCTACTGGGCTGGATAGTTTTAGTGTCAACTTGAAGCACATAGGTCTAGGGAGCCTCATTTGGGGAACTGGCTCCATTGGACTGGTCCATGGTCAGGTCTGTTGAGTATTGTCTTGACTGTTGAGCAATGTGGGAGGGCCCAGCTTACTATGGGTGGTGCCACCCCTGGGCAGGTTGTTATGTACAATATGAGAAGGCAGGCTGATCATGGGCCAGGAGCACAAGCCAGTAAGCAGCATTCCTCCATGGCCTGTGCCTCAGCTCCTGCCTCCAGGTTCCTGCCCTGAGTTCCTACCTTGGGCTCCCTGAGTGAGGAACTGTGACCCAGGAGATGTAATCTGAATAAATCCTTTCCTCCCCAAGTTGGTGTTCATCAGAGTGTTTTATAACAGCAATGGAAAATTGAACTAGAACACCTACCAAAGTTAAATGAAAATGACATAAATAATTTATACAGATCCATAGCAACCAATTAGATAGAATGCAGTAGTAATTTAAAATATCCCAACTAAAGAATCCAGGATCAAGAGCAGAATTCTACTAAACCTACAAAGAAGAACCTATACCAATATGCCTCAAGTTATTTTATAAAATACAAATGGAAGGAGCACTGACAAAATCTTTCTATGAAACCAGTATTACTCAGATATCAAAACCAGGCAAAAAGAGTGAACAACAACAACAACAACAATGACAACAACAAAAGATATAGGCCCAGCTCTCTTATGAACATAGACATAAAATACTCAACTGAATGCAAGAACCCATCAAGAAGATAATCTGCAATGATAATGTCAGCTTCATCACAGACATGCAAGGATGGTTCCACATACATAAAACAATAAATAAAATATAACCCACCACATAAATCAACTCAAGGACCGAAACCACATGATCATTCATTACACAGAGAAAAGCCCTTTGACAAAATCCAACATCCATCTATGATAAAAGTCATGGAGAGGGGCTGGAGAGATGTTTCAACAGTTAAGAGAACTAACTGCTCTTGCAGAGGACCCAGGTTCAATTACCAGCACCTACCTGGGAGCTAAGAACTGCCTTTAAGCCAGGGGTGGTGGTGCATGCCTTTGATCCTAGCACTCAGGAGGCAGAGGCAGGCTGATCTTTGTGAGTTCAAAGCCAACCTGGTCTACAGAGTGAGTTCCAGGCCAGCTGAGGCTACAGTGAGACCCTGTATCCAAAAAAGAAAAAAGTCATGGAGAAAACCCAGGTTCGCCAAACTTTATAAGCACAATTCTGCAAGACCTCAAGACTAATCCCAGCAAACTAATAGTGGGGAACTTCAATACCTCACTGAGCGACTTGGATAGATCAACTGGACAAAAAATAAACAGAGAGACATTGGAACTGAACCGAACAATACAATGCAACAAATGGACCTCACAGACATCTACAGAATATACCACCCAAACACCAGAAAATATACTTTCTACTCAGTGCCCCAGGGAACCACATACTGGGTTCTCCAAAATAGACCACATACTGGGACACAAAAGAAATCTCAACAAATATAAAAGGATTGAAATTAGTTCATGCATTCTATCAGTACACTAAAACTCAATGTTAACAGCAGAATAAGCCTAACTAGCTACAAACAAGAACACATGGAGACTAAACAACACAATCCTGAATAATGAATGGGTCAGGAAAGAAATAAAAAATGAAATAAAAGTATTCATGGAACTGAACGAAAAACACAATACAACACAACAAAACCTGTGGGATACTTTAAAAGCAGTCCAAAGAGGGAAATTTATAGCACTAAGTGACCACATTAAAAAAAAAACAGAAAGAGCACAAATAAACNAAAAAAAAAAAAAAAAAAACAGAAAGGGAACAAATAAATGATCTGAAAACAATCTAACACTACAGCTGAAAACTCTTGAGAGACAACAACAAATGAACCCTGAACCCAAAAGTCAGGAAGAAATAACAAAAATCAGAGGAGAAATCAATGAAATAGAAGCAAAGAAAATAATACAAAAAAATCAATGATTCCAAAAACTGTTTCTTTGAAAAGATAAACAAGATAGGCAGACCTCTAGCCCAGTTAACCAGAAAGAGTGAGAAAGAGATGAAAAACATGTTTGGCAGAATGCATGAGCTCTGGTGGGGTGGGGGGATAGGGTGGGGGACATGGGTCTAGATTTGATTAAAAAAATTATAAATAAAAAATAAATAAATAAAATTAAAAAAACAAAAATAAAAGCACCCCTGGAACTAAATGATAATGACATTATAACACAACAAAACCTATGGGATACTTTAAAAGCAGTCCTAAGAGGGAAGTGTATAACCCTGGGTGCCTACATTTAAAAACAGAAAGAGCAAAACTAAATGATCTAACACTATAGCTAACAACACTTGCAAAACAACAACCAATGAACCCTAAATCCAACAGATAGGAAGAAGTAACAAAAATCAGAGCAGAAATCAATGAAATAGAAACAAATAAAGCAACACACACACACACACACACACACACACAAATCAATGAATCCAAAAGTTGGTTCTTTGAAAGAATAAACAAATTAGATAGACCTCTAGCCCAGTTAAGCAAAAGAAAGAAAGAGCAACTCCAAATCAATAGAATTTGTGATGAGAGGGGAAATATCAGAACAGACAATGAAAAGATCTAGACAATCATATAGGAACACTTCAAAAACCTATACTCTACTAAATTTGAGAAAACCTAAGAGAAATGGTTGAATATCCAAAATCCTGGGAATCACCAAAGAAGAGAGACTGACAGCTTAAACAGACCCATAATATATGAAGAAATTGAAAATGTAATAAGAAACCTCCCAACTAAAAAAGCCCAGGCCTAGATGGTTTCACTGCAGAATTCTATAAAACATTTAAAGAAGACTTACAACCATTATTACTAAAACTGTTCAGAAGGATAGAAGCAGAGGAAAATCCACCAAATTCCTTCTATGAAGCCAGCATCACTCTAGTAACAAAATCAGGCAAAGATACAACCAAAAATAAGAACTATAGACCCTTCTAATTAATGAACAAAGATGCAAAAATTCTCATGAAAATACTTTCAAACCTCATACAGACCCACATCAAAACCATTATCCATTTTGAAAAGTTTGATTCATACCAGAGATGCAGGGATGGTTTGACATACAAAAATCAATAAATATAAAACACATAAATGGACCGAAAGACAAAAAACACAGAATCATCCCAAATGATGTAGAAAAAGCCTTCGACAAAATCCAGCATCCCTTCATGCTTAAAGTCCTAGTGGGAGCCAGGCATGGTGGTGCATGCCTTTAATCTTTAACACTTGGGAGGCAGAGGCAGAGGCAGGCAGATCTTTGTGAGTTCAAGGCCAGCCTGGTCTACAGAGTGAGTTCCAGGACATCTGGGGCTACAGGGACACCCTGTCTCGAAAAGACAATAAATAAATAAATAAATAAATAAATAAATAAATAAATAAATAAAATCCTAGAGGGATTTGGACTCAAGGGATTATTCCTCAATGTAATCAAAGCCATATACAAGAAACCCACAGCCAACATCATTCTAGAGAAAAGTCAGAAGCATTCCCCTTAAAGGTAGGAACTCGGCAAGGCTGCCCCCGTCACCACTCCTCTTCAATAGAATGCTTGAAACACTTGCTGGGGCAATAGGCAAGTAAAGGAAATTAAAGGAGTACTAATTGGAAAAGAGGAAGTCAAGCTATGCCTTTTTGCTGATGTTTATCTAACGGATGCCAAAAACTCCACGAGAAAACTCTTAGAAATGATTAAGAAATGATTAAGAGTTTCAGTAAAGTGGTGGAATACAAAATTAACCTAGAAAAATCAGTAGTCTTTCTTTACACCAACAAGAAGTAACTGAAAAAAAGAATACAAGGCGTCCTTTCCAATTACAATAGCCTCAAAACCAATAAAATACCAAGGAACAAATCAAACCAAAGACACCAAAGATCTCTAAAACAAAAATTTTAAACCCCTGAAGAAGGAAATTGAAGAAGACATCAGAAGATGGAAAACCTCCCATGTTCATGGATTGGAAAAATTAATATAGTAAAAATGTCCATTCTACCCAAATTAAACAGATTCAATGCAATACCAATTAAAATCCCCAAGAGTTTGTTCACAGGCTTGGAAAAACAATCCTTAATTTCATACAGAAAACAAAAAACCCCGAATAGTCAAAGCAACTGTCAGCAAAAAGAGCAATACAGGGGGGATCTCTATACCAGACTTCAAACTATACTACAGGGCTATAGTCATAAATACAGCTTGAGCCAGGCGTGGTGGTGCACTCCTTTAATCCCAGCACTTGGAGGCAGAGGCAGGCAGATCTGGTCTACAGAGTGAGATCCAGGCCAGCTGGGACTAAAATGGAGACCCTGTCTCAAAGAAAAAAAAAAAAAAAAAAAGCTTGGTACTGGCACAAAAACAGAACCGTTGACCAATGAAACAAAATTGAAGACCCAAACTTGAGCACATACAATTTCAGCTACCTCATATTTGACAAGGGGGCCAAGAAGACACAGTGGAGGAAAAACAGCATCTTCAGCAAATGGTGTTGGCAAAACTGGATCACCAACGTGTACAAGAATAAAATTAAACCCCCACCTCTCACCCTGTACAAAGTCAACTCCAAATGGATCAAAGACCTCAACCTGAATCCTGAAACTCTGAAGGTGATAGAAGAAAAGATTGGCAACAATCTACAAGACATAGGCATAGGAAAAACTTTCTAAATCAGACAGCAGCTGCACAGGAAATAAGGTCGACAATTGACAAGCGGGACCTCATTAAACTCAAAAGCTTCTGTACAGCAAAAGAAACAATTGGGGAATTGAAGAGAAAACCCACAGGGTGGGAAGAAACCTTCACTGCTGATACACCTGAAGAGCATTAACTTCCAGAATATATAAACTGCTCAAAAAAAAGAAGAAAGAAAACAAATGATTCACTCAAAAGATGGAATAAAGAGCCTAACAGAGATATCATAAGTGAGGAATTAGAGATGACTAAGAAACATCTTAAAAAGTGTTCAACATTACTAATTATTAAAAAAATGCAAACTAAAACCACTTTAAAATATTTCACTCCAATATGACTGGCTAGGATCAAGAAAACAAATGATACCAAGTGCTGGAGAGGTTGTGGGGAAAGGGGAACACTAATCCATTGCTGGTGGGAATGTAAACTCATACAACCACTATGGAAAGCAGTGTGGAGAACACTTAAAAAGAGTAAAAATGATCCTACCACCTGACCTAGTCATATCACTCCTGGGTATATACCCACAAGACTCATCCTACTGCAGAGATACATGCACAGCCATGTTTATTGCAGCTCTCTTCACAATAGTACAGAGCTGGAACCAACTCAAGTGCCCCTCAACTGAGGAGCGGATAGAGAAAATGGAGTTCTATGTAGTGGGAAAGAAAGATGACATCATAAACTTTGTAGGAAAATGGATGGAACATGAAGATATTATGTTAAATAAGTAACCACAATCCCAGAAAAACAAACGACAAATGGTATCCCCCATCTGAGGATGCTAACAAGTACCTAGCTATAAGGTAAACTGAGAAACGTTAATATTATATTCTTCATCTTCTAAAAACAACTGTGCTATTATATTGTGAATCACTTAACAGATTGTAGAATTAACCTACCAATTGTTTTTAGCCTTTGGAATTTTGGTATATGGGTGGAGGATATGTATGCATATTTCAGAGTAATATAAAATCAAAATAAAGAAAAAAAAGATGCAAGACATGTATGGCAGAATGCATGAGCTGGGGTGGGGTAGGGGGGATGGAAAGAGGAATGTGTATAAATTGGACTGAGAAACGGAGATCTATGCAGAGGTAAAGAAAGAAGACATCATGAACTTTGCAGATAAATGGATGGAACTCGAAGCCATTATGCTAAGTGAAGAAACACAGTCCCAGAAAAATAAGCAACAAATAGTATCCCTCATTTGTGGAAGCTAGTAACAAATCTCTGTATTTCTTTTTGCCTGAAAGCAAAATTAAAACTTTTAAGATAACTGTGAATAATCAGGATTTCAAACAGCTGTTTTTTAGTGTCCTCTAGTGGCACATGGTAAAGTTTCCTTTCTGATTCTCAAAAGACACTTGGACATCAGGAAGCCAAACCTCCATCAAAGAAGAGTTGGCTGTATTTTCTTTCCTTCAACAACACCATTTACATGACATATCCTAACTTTCATTTGGATCAGGAAGTTTTAGAACTTCATCTTACAGAATGGGGGAATGGGCTGCTGTTTGGAAACAGTTGCTTTAAGGATAACTGTATTGTATCCTAACATTTTGCCTAGAACATACTTATTAAGCCATTGAGACTCTGGAAACTTTGTAGTAAAATATCTTTATTTTGTTAAAGTATCAAAAAACTACACTACCAGAAAACATTTATAATGACCCCAAATTTCAATGGTTGGTGTTTAGTATTTTTTCATAAATAAATCTATCTTTAACAAAAAAAGCCCTAAAAAAAGAGAGAGAAGTTCTAAGAAGCACACCCATAAAATAAATACTGTGGCTAGACACAATGTCATGACAAGCTAGTCTGTTTTGTTTTGTTTTCATTCATTTTAGTGCTGAGGTTTCATTACTAACATGGACTTCACCATTGAGCTACATCCCAGCTCAACATCTCAACATTTACTTTTTGTTTTATGCTAATATATATTTTTTATTTTTATTAAACTTTTTCATGCATCATACATCATTTCTCAATCCAATTTAGATTCATTTCCCTTTCCATGCCCCCCACCTCACCTGACTTCATGCATTCTGCCATACATGTGCCGCATCTTTTTCTGAGTCTTTCCAGAGTTTTTCCAAAGCAGAAGATTAATGTTTTGGGGAGAACTTCACTGTTTCAGTCAAGGGTTTTTTTGTTAGTGGTTTGTTTTGTCCTGGTTCTTTGGATGTTTTTGTTCCCTCCAACTTGTATTGCTCAGTTTGCCTTACAACTAGGTACTTGGTGCTAGCATCCACAGATGAAGGATACCATTTGTCTTTTGTTTTTCTGGGACTGTGTTACTTCACTCGGCATGATATCTTCTATAATGTAGGTGTGACATATATGCTGCATATATGTCACACCTACATTAAAATTATGTCATCTGAAAACAAACTGTATACTATTTCCAAATCATATTTCATGATTCACCTTTTTCCATTTTGATTTTATATTAAGAGGAGGCATGGTAAATTGTAAGGGCTGCGGAGAGATAGGAGTGAGTCATGAGACTACAGGAATATAGTCTGGACTCCTAATTAATCAACATGCCTGTGCATACAAGCTTCTCCAAATGAACTATGGGAACCTTGGGTTGTTCAAACTTTGGACATAGATACTTGCAAAATGCACCAATTACCTAATTGTATGACATACTAAGTAACATCAATGTTATCTGCAAACAACTGTATAGAATATTATATTGTAGAATCCCTTAAAAATAAACAACAACAAAAAAAGACTGAGAAAAAGATGCAAGACAGGACTTAACATGTATGACAGAATCCATGAGCTCTGGCAGGGAGTGGGGGGGCATGAGGGGTGGGCATGGATGGAGGAATGAGTCTAAATTTGATTAAGAAATGTTATATGGGGCTGGAGAGATGGCCTAGCAGTTAAGAGCACCAACCGCTCTTACAGAGGACCCGGGTTCGATCCCCAGCACCCACATGGCAGCCGAGAACCGTCTGAAACTCCAATTCCAGGAGAACTCCAGTTCCAGGGGAATCCGAGACCCTCTTTTGACCTCCGCGGCATTGCACGACACGGGTGCACAAACTTGCATGCAGACAGTACATGCATACACATAAAGAAATAAATAAAATTAAAAAAAGAAAAGTAAATTAAAGAAATGTTATATGAAATGCACTTAATAAAAATTAACATAAAAAATGAAAAAAAATAATAAAGTATCTATGCATACCATCCACCCATACACCAAAATTCCAACGTCTGAAAATAAATGGTAGGTTAATTCTAGAACCTGTTAAGGGATTCACAATATAAGAGTGCAGTTATTTTCAGATCATGAAGAATATAACATTAATGTTGCTCAGTTTGCCTTACAACTAGGTACTTGGTGCTAGCATCCACAGATGAAGGATACCATTTGTCTTGTTTTTCTGGGACTGTGTTACTTCACTCAGCATGATATCTTCTAGTTCCATCCATTTACCTGCAAATTTCATGATGTCATCTTTCTTTACTGCTGCATAGAACTCCATTGTGTAGATGTACTACATTTTCTCTGTCCACTCATTGATTGAGGGGCACTTGGGTTGGTTCCAGCTCTTGGCTGTGTTCAGGCTATTAGAGTATCTTTGCCCCCATAGCTGCACAAGCCAACAATCCAATACCCCATCTGGCCAAAGCCCCAGGCCTATACCCTGTTGGAATACATATTTTTAAATATGTCCTTATAGTTTTCTGGATTTCCTCAGGGTCTATTTTAATGCTTCCTTTTTTGTCTTTGACTTCATTAATTGGGGTTCTTCTCTCTCTTTTAGTTAATTTAGCTAAAGTTTTGTCAATCTTGTTAATCTTTTCAGAGAATCAAAAAGAATACAGGATGTTATTATAATTTTCCTAAATTTGTAGAGATTTGGGTTGTTTCTTAATATGTGGTTAATTTGGGGGAAATTAAGCTGGGCTGCTGAGAAGAACCTATAATCTTTGGTGTTTGGGTGGAATGTTCTATTGATATCTGTTGGAAGTTGATTTATGATGCTAATTCACTTCAGGATTTCTTTATTTAGTTTTTGTTTGGCTGACATGTCTATTGGTAACAGTGGGGTATTTAAGAAGTCACCCATTGTTATTGTGTTGGAGTCAGTGTGTGATTTTAGATCTCATAAAGTTTCTTTTATGAAAGTGTCTATGTGACTATTGTATATATTAAGGACTGTAATATTTTCTTGTATTTTTCCCTTAATGAATATGAAGTGATCTTTACTGTCTCTTATGACTAGTTTTAGTTTGAAGTCTATTTATTCAGATACGAGAATAGTTATATCTGCTTGTTTCTTAGTTCCATTTGCTTGGGATATCGTCTTCATTATATCTGAAGGTAGTGATAATGTTTTGTGTTTCTTGGAGCAAGCAAATCAATGGATACTGTTTTCTAATCCTGCTCTTTTTTTACTGGAGACTTAAAACCATTAATATTGAGAGTTATTGTTGACCAATTCTTATTAATTCTTGTTATGTTGGTGTTACAATGCTGTTTTCTTAGGCCTCTTTTGGTTAACTGTTCTGGGATAATTTATTTATTCTTTGTGCTCCTGTGAGAGAGTTTAATATTTTCTTCAGACCAAAGTATATTCCATTGAGTATTCTCTATAGAGTTGGTTTCATGAACTTAAATTCCTTGTTTGTTTTTATCATAGAAAGTTTTTCTTTTTCCTTCAATTACTGTCAGGGTGTGAGCTCCAGAAGCCCATTAGAATTCAGAGACACCTAAGATCCTGTTGCCCAAGAACCCGCTCTACCAGGCTACCCTTTGGCTATGCTAAAGCAGGCCACCACTGATTACTCAGGAATCTTCCACCTCGCCCTTTACCCTTCTAGAAGCCAGATTCCAGATTCTGACCCACCCCACTCTCACTGAATCCCACTCCCACCTTATCCCTTAAATTCCCAAGCCAGACTCCATTCTCTGCTATGCTCTTTCTTTCCCCTGAGCCTAGCCCCAGATACCCTGAATTAAACTTTGCTCTGAAGAACTTAGACCTCGTTCCGGGGGGAGCATGCCATAACCTTACAATTACCACTGGTAGTTTTGCTGGATATAATAGTCTGGGCAGGAATCTGTGTTCTTTTATAACTTGTAGAACATTGGTCCAAGCCATTCTGGCTTTCATAGACTCCACTGAAAAGTCAGCTTTATTCTGATGGACCTACCTTTTTATGTTACTTGATCATTTTCCCCCATAGCTTTTAGTAGCTTTTCTTTGTTCTGTATGCTTAATGTTTTGACCATTGTATAACATGGGGAGTTTCTTTTCTGTTCCTGTCTACTTGGTGTTCTATAAGCATTTCGTACTTTCATGAATATCTCTTCCTTTTTATTTGGAAAATTTTCTTCTATGATTTTATTAAAAATATTTTCTGTGTCTTTGACCTGGTTTATTCTCTTTCTTCTATATCTGTGGTTCACTGGTTTGGTCTCTTTTTTATTTTATTTCTTACCTTTATTTCATGTGTATGAGTGTATTCCCTGTGTATGCATCCATGTACACACACACACAGGCTGTGCATTGTCCATGGAAGTCAGAAGAGGGTGTCACATTCCCTGGAACTGGAATTATGGACAGTTGTTAGCTGCCATATGGTTGCTGGGAATTGAACCTGGGTCCTCTACAAGAACAGCCAGTGCTCTTAATCACTGAGCCACCTCTCCAGCACCCGATTTGGTCTCTTTACAGTGTCCCAGAGGTCTTGAATATTCAATTCTTGGGGTTATTTTAGAGTTGACATTTTCTTTGATTGAGTGATCCATGTTACCAGCCTTGTCTTCGAGATCTGATATTCTTTGTTCTCTTTACTCCACTTTCTTTTTCCTTCTTCTAAAATTTTCCTTTAAGTTTCTGAGTTTTTCAAGTTTCATTTCAGTTTGACTTTTCTTCAGAGATTATAGCTCTGCTTTGAATCCTAATTTTGTGTTTTGAATTATTTTAATTATGTTATTCACCTGAGTTTTCAGTCTCTTCATTCAGTCTTTTATTCATATCCTCTTTGAATTTGTCGAACATATTTATAATTGGTATTTTGAAATCATTGTCTTGTGCATTCTTTGGCTTGACATTCTTGGAAAACATTATGATGGGGGTGCTAATTTCTGAGGGATACATGTTAGCTAAGTAATTTGCCTTGTCTGCATTTTTCAAGAAGACCTTGGCATCTAGATTTGTGTGGTGGTGTTTCTTTGTTTGGGTTAGTGATCTAATCTCCGTTGAATGTTTGTGCCTTTGTTTGCTGTTTTCCAAACTTGTAAGCCACAAATACAAGCCCTGTATATGTTTTTTAAAAAGTAAGGAGAAATAGATGAAATTAACTTTAAAAAATGTATTTTAGTAAACTGAAGATTTACAACTGATTAACATTCCAGCATGTAGACTAGGTAAAAATTGCTGAGATGTTTGGGTTTTTTATTGTAGTCTTTAATACTAGTGTGCATTTTCTCCTCACAGCACTTGCAGTTCCATGCAGCCATTTTTCCAGTGCTCAATTACAAAGTTTCCACGCCTTTAATCCCAGCACTCAGGAGGCAGAGGCAGGTGGATCTCTGAGTTCAAGGCCACCCTTGTCTACATAGAGATTCCCATACCATCTGGGGCTACAGGGAGACCCTGTCTCAAAAACACCAAAAAAAAAAAAAAAAAAGAAAAGAAATGCCATTTATTAATCTTGCCAAGTCTGGCTCACCTTATACACAAACATTGCTATAATTTTCACAATCACATCCTTAAGGGAAATAGCACTATTATTGTCACTTTACAGAGGACACCTTCTTAATAAGGTAACCTCAGAAAAAGTGTGATGATGTAGGACTTAAATGCAGTCCCAAGCAAGTTCCGGCTTAGTGTGGTTCTAGAACTGTGTTAGGCAAATACTCTTAGGGGTTTTGCATGGCCCAAACAAGATTATGCTGAGCAGAAAACAAACAAACAACAAAAACAACAGAGAGATCCTGTAGTCTCCAGAGGAGCTTCCTAGCTACCTCTATGACCACCAAGGTTGCCCCAGAGATTTGGAGAGGGAAGAGGGGAGGGGACACACACCAGACAAAAAGCACAAATTCTTTCTCTTTCAGGTTGTTTAGAAATGGACGCTCTAGCTATTGGTTCTCCAACAGTGAAACTACAAAAGGGTATTGCAGGAGGCCAGGAAGCGCATCCACTGGATAGAACTGAAGGGGAGTTAAGAAACCCCTAGGTGGCTGCTCCTTGGCTAGCCAAGCTGGGCAGACTTCTCACCCTTTTCAGGCTCTTCTTTGTTGTCAAGCTCTAAAGCTATTAGGAGAGGAAGGGAGGAGGTGATAAACAGAATTAACAGTGATTTATGATCTGAAAGGGGACAGCAAGAGCTCAGGATATGTCTCTGTTAAGATCTCTGCACTGTGGGATCCCCAGTAGGGAAGGATGTTTACTGTGCTGCTGCCAAAAGCCTTTCCTGCACCAGAGGCAGGATCCCGCCTTCTGCGGAGGCCTATGCTGGGTGTGCCTCTGTGCTGTGCCTTTCAGAACTCTTTCTGAATTCCACAAGGATTGCTGGGTGTTCCTCCCACCGCAGTCCCCATCAGCAAAGACCACCAGGAAAACCTCAGGGAAAGAGAGCTGAGTGCTTCCTTGGGAATTCTATGCTCTGCCTTTGATAGGTCTGGATTTCTACAGGACAAAGATTTACTCTACCGGGAAGGCAGGTTTTAATGTTGCTGAGATTAATTTCATGGGACTTGAATTTCAACTCAAGACCTGGCCAGGCTCAACATTTAGGGGGAGTCAAGAAGGCAGGAACAGCTGATCCCCCATTCTCTCTCTCTCTCTCTCTCTCTCTCTCTCTCTCTCTCTCTCTCTCTCTCTCTTCTCTCTCTCTCTCTCTCCAGCTCTGAGCATTCCCTCTGGCACCTGTTTATGGTCTCCTCAATACTAACAAGGTGATCAAGTTTTCTGCCAAATTCTGGAGTTAAAGAGAAAAACAATAAAGAAAATTCCATCACCAACCCCAGAATCCATTCTCTGAGGCGAGCTAGCGGGCGTTGGCCATCTCAGACCACTGGCGACCCCAAGTGGCCAATTTTAAATGACAGCTTTCATTTCCATTCTGCAGAAGAGAAACATTTCAAGGGTTTACTCCCAAATCTGGGGACAATTTTAAAACTAGAAAGATGGAATGACTCTTAATGCCACCAGGGCCAGCTACCTCGCACAAGCTAGGTAAGCACTCAACCAGTGAGCTACATCCATTCCACAAGCCCCATCTCATTTCACAGAGATTCAGACAAACTGGTGCTCCAAAGGTCGCACTGCACATTAGAGTCAAGTTAGGAAACAATACAAGGAATGTTTCTCAGAATGCCTATACTGTTGGATTTTAGTTTAATTGGAGAAGGAGACAGGCTTTTATTGCTCTAGACCACAAAAGAAAGGCTTGTATTACAGAAGTCACTAACAAAACTGCATGCTTTAAGAGATACAAAGTTCTGCCTCTTACACCTCAATGAACATGCTCTCATTTTCTTCACTTGGAACTGACCAGGAAACTTTAAGTCATGCCTAGAGTGGGGAAGGTGTGGTGTTGGGAAATGCAGGCCAAGTTTTTACTGTCAGAGCCTTGTCTGGAGTTCTGGGACAGCATTACAGAGTAGACACCATTGATCCCATTTTACAAGTAGGAAACCAAGTGAACCTGCCTGTCCATGATCAAGCAGTGCCCAAGCTGCAAAACCAAATATTTATATGATTTTACTTATGAATGCTGAATTTGTCTATCAAATGAGAAATTAAATCTGTGTATGGAGTCAGAAGAACCAGTATTTGACTTGTCTGTAGACAGTTTGTCTCCTTCAAACAAAACAGGCCCACTGAACAAAAATGACTGGTTCTCAGTATCCATGGGTCCCAAAATGCAGATTCAAAGAAATGTGAAACAAAGTATTCAAGGGGAATAATTGGATCTGGGCTGACCATGTATGAACTCTCTTTCTTATTATTGTCTAAATAATACTGTATTATAACTACTTACATTGCAATTATATAGTAAGACTTATAAGTAATTTAGAGGTGACTGGAATATTGTGTGGATGATATGTGTGTCCATAGAAAGGACTTGGCCATCTACAGATTTGAGTATCCATAAGGATCCTTTAGTACCCCATGGATGCCCAGAGAACAACAGGGCATGGGCACTACTACAACCAACCCCAAATATGAAGCAGACTTCCATGTGTTGTTTGCAGTTTTAAAACCAATTGAGTACCCAGATTATTTTTTATTCTGTTTTTGTTTACTCTGTAGCATAAAGTTTTTAATTTACTTTGCCCAAGATAAAAGTTTATTTTCATTTGATGGACATTGCTGCAGTTGTTGATGTTTACATTACAAAGTGCCTTTTTAAAAGAATTTTTTATGTTTCAATTATTTGTATGTGAGGATATGGGTTTGTGCATATTAGTGTAGGTACCTATAGAAACTGGAGGAGGGTATCAGGTCCCTGGAGCTAGAATTGCATGCAGTCATAAGGCTCCATTTACCTTCATGTGGGTTCTCGGAACCAAATTTGGGTTCTCTGCAAAAGCAGTACACATTCTTTTTTTTTTTTTTTGGTCTTTTCGAGACAGGGTCTCCCTGTAGCCCCAGCTATCCTAGAACTCACTCTGTAGACCAGGCTGGCCTTGAACTCACAAAGATCCATCTGCCTCTGCCTTCCGAGTGCTAGGATTAAAGGCATGCGCCACCACGTCCGGCCAACAGTACACATTCTTAACCTCTAAGCCATCTCTCCAGTCCCTAAGCTTAGGACCCTCTTTCAAGAGATGGTTAGATGTACTTTATCCAACGTCTGCCTCCAAACAGGTCAGGAGAATCTTGTGGCCCATACCAATTTTAAACATGGCATTCTAGATGCCATTACTTGAGTCTGTTATCATGCATTCCGCTACTGGAGCATCTTCAAATGAGATGCAGTTGACCCTAAAATCATTTGTTTAACTCAGATATTACTCTAGCATCCATAAGTTTCAGGAGGAAGAAAGAAAATTTGAAAATTGCTAAAAAAAAAAAAAAAGAAAATTGCTATGCTTCTCCTGAGTATGCACCTAAAAGACTCTGAATATAATACTGAGAGAACTGTACATCCATGTTTACTGCAGCACTAGTAACATCAGCCAAGTTATGGAATCAAATCTATAAGTCCATCAACTGACGAATGGATAAAGAAAATGTAGTATATTTCCACAATGGGGTTTGATTCAGCCATAAAAATCAAGAAATTATGTTACCTGCTTGAAAAATAAATGCAACTGGAGAGCATCATATTAAGTGAAATAAGTCAGACTCATAGGCATGAATATTACATTTTTCTCTAATTTGTGGATCACAGATTGTATGTAGATACACACATACATGTATATGACATGAAAGCAGAAGAGAGTGTGGGGGAAGTAAAGAAACTGGGAGTGGGAGGAAGGAAGGGAGCGTGGGAAAGAAGAAGTCCTGGGAATGAATATGGACCAAGTACATGATACAGATACACTTGAAAGAAAGTCTCTTAATGAAACCCATTACTATGTACAATGAAAGTATACCAATGGGGGCAAGGGAAGGAAAATCACAGTCTAATTCAGTTGGTCCCAGAAAATTCCACTCTCCCTAAAAGAAAATTGTACCCTCTGACTTCACTTTAAAAAAAAAAAAAAAGTCACCACCCTACCCAGTGTGTCACCTGTCCACGGCCTCTCCCTCTGTCTCCTTGCCATCACTGGGATGGACTTGCCCCTCAGCAGCACACTGCCCACTTTGGTAGCTCTGTCCCAGGCATAGGCAGAACGCCCTTTGCTGTCTGCCCTGAGTACCATGGGGACCATCTAGAGCAACATTCCCACTGCCGTTTTACTACTACAGGAGAACAGGGCCTAAGCAGAGCTGCCAGGGAACAGTCAGCCTGCTTTACCAAGCCTGTAATTCTGATCCAGCACTTACCAGAGGCATTCTGTCCAGAGCCAGCAAATCAATCCCCCATTGTAAGAGAGGGCCAAAATAGAAATAGCCCATAGAAATAGTCACAACCCTGCTTAAAAGCAAGCCAGCACCATGTTTTAAACTCTGTAACAAATGTCACTGATTTAGTCCCATAATTCTACTTCTAACATTTACCTAACTGAAATAATCAAACAGGGCAGGCAACAATGTATTTATACACAAAGATGTTCATCACTAACTTATTTGTAATTACAAAAAGTATAAATAAAATAATAAGTCAAACCAATAAATTGTGCCACAACAGGGTTTAGGATAAAAAAATGTAGAAATCACAATGAGTTTACAAACCATTTTAATTATATGAAAATTAAAAATGAAAATAATTTTGCTGGACTTTAGTGGAAAAGGCCAACTATAAATGTTACAGATGTTGAGATCAAGCATTTTAAACTGAACTAAGAGAAATGTAGCCATGTAGACAAGGCTGGAAGATGAGCCTGCCTAGCCACCATGATGCTCTGCCCAAATATAGGTCACAGTGATCATGAACTGAACCCTCTGAAACTCTGAGTAAAGACAATTCTTCCTATTAAGATGCTACTTCAAGCCAGGCGTGGTGGCGCACGCCTTTAATCCTAGCACTTGGGAGGCAGCAGGAGGATCTTTGTGAGTTCAAGGCCAGCCTGGTCTACAGAGTGAGTTCCAGGACAGCTGGGGCTACAGGGAGACCCTGTCTCGAAAACACACACACACACACACAAAAAAAAAACAAGATGCTACTTCGGGTGTTTTGGTTAGAGTTGCATGAAAATAACTAATAACAGCTGTCCAGATTTACACTGTCACAAAGCTGTTATATCTTCTGAATTTCTTCCTGTTAAATGAATCAACCCACACTCCCTCATTTGTGAATGTTTTTCTTCTTTCTTCTATTTGACAGGCAGGGTGCCTAGTTGGCTTTAATTGCTAACTTGACACAGACTATATTCATCCAAGAGGAAAGAATCAACCTGGATCAGATTGGCCTTTGGGTATATCTATGAGAGTTTATCTGGATTGTTAATTGATGTTGTTCTGGTTTTCTTTCAACTGCTGTGACAAAACACTCTGATCAATACCAACTTGGGGAGGAAAGGGTTTATTTGACTTACATCTCCTTGGTTACAATTCATCACTAGAAGAGCCCAAGGTAAGAACTCAGGGCAGGAACCTGGAAGAAGGAGCTAAAGCATAGGCCATGTAGGATGCTGCTTCCTGGCTTCCTTGCACTGGCCTATGCTCAGCTTGCTTTCTTATAAGTACAGAACAACTTGGACACAGTGGGCTGGGCATTCCCACATGATTCAATAATCAAGAAGATGGCACACAGGCATGCCACAGATAAAGAACTGATTGCCCAATTGGGCTGCCTCAACCCAAGTATGTCAAGTTGACACTCAAGCTATCCCACATAATGGAGCACAGCCTAGCCTGCTAGGGGTGGAGCCATCTCTAGGCAAGCAGGTGGACTTGTGCTGTATAAGAAAGCTAGTGTGAAAAAAAAAAGAAAGTTAGTGTGGTGGGATACAAAATTAACCTAGAAAAATCAGTAAATTTTCTTTACATCAACAACGAGCAACTTGAAAAGGAATACAAGGAGACCTTCCGACTCACAATAGCCTCAAAAACAACAAAATGCCTAGGAACAAACCTAACCAAAGACACCAAAGATCTCTACAACAAAAAAATTTAAACCTCTGAAGAAGGAAATTGAAGAAGACATCAAAAGATGGAAATTGAAGAAGACATCAAAAGATGGAAATCCCATGCTCATGGACTGGAAAAAATTAATATAGTAAAAATGTCCATTCTACCCAAACTAATATACAGATTCAATGCAATCCCAATTAAAATCTCCAAGAGTTTCTTAACAAGCTTGGAAAAAAATTCTTAATTTCATATGGAAAAACAAAAGACCCTGAATAGCCAAAGCAACCCTGAGCGAAAAGAGCAATGCAGGGGGGATCTCTATACCAAACTTCAAACTATACTACAGGGCTATAGCCATAAAAAGTGGTACTGGCACAAAAATAGACCTGTAGACCAATGGAACAAAACTGAAGATCCAAACTTGAGCACATAAAATTTTAGCCACTTCATATTTGACAAAAGGGCCAAGAAGACACAATGGAGGAAAGACAGCATCTTCAGCAAATGGTGTTGGCAAACTGGATCACCACTTGTAGAAAATAAAATTAAACTCCTACCTCTCGCCCTGTACAAAAATCAACACCAAATGGATCAAAGACCTCAGTGTGAAACCCAAAACTCTGACGATGATAGAAGAAAACATTGGCAGCAACCCATAGAACATAGGTATAGGAAAAGACTTTCTAAATCAAACAGCAGCTGCACAGGAAATAAGGTCAATAGCTGACAAGTGGGACTTCATTAAACTCAAAAGCTTCTGTACAGCAAAAGAAAAAAAAATCAATGAAGTAAAGAGAAAACCCACAGAGAAAGAAACAATCAATGAAGTAAAGAGAAAACCCACAGAGTGGGAAGAAACCTTCACTGTTGATACATATGACAGAGCATTAACTTCCAGAATATATAAACTACTCAAAACACAAAGAACTAAGAAAACAAATGACTCACTCAAAAGATGGAGTAAAGAGCTGAACAGGGACTTCACAAGGGAGGAAATAGAGATGTCTGAGAAACATCTTAAAAAGTGTTCAACATCGCTAATTAAGGAAATGCAAATTAAAATCACTTTAAAATGTCATCTCACTCCAATAAGACTGGCTAGGATCAAGAAAAGAAAAGACACCAAATGGTGGAGAGGTTGTGGGGAAAGGGGAACACTCATCCACTGCTGGCGGAAATGTAAACTCATACAACCACTATGGAAAGCAGTGTGGAGAACCCTTAAAAGACTCAAAATGAGCCTACCACCTGACTTAGTCATACCACTCCTGGGTATCTACCCACATCACTCAACTTACTGCAGAGATACATGCACAGCCAGGTTTATTGTAGTTCTCTTCACAATAGCAAAGAGCTGGAACCAACCCAAGTGCCCCTCAACTGATGAGTGGATAGAAAAAATGTGGTACATCTACACAATGGCATTCTATGCAGCAGTAAAGAAAGATGACATCATGAAATTTGCAGGTAAATGGATGGAACTAGAAGATGTTAAGTAAAGTAACACAGCCCCAAAAAACATACGATGAGTGGTATCCCTCATCTGTAGATGCTAGCACCAAGTACCTAGTTGTAAGGCAAACTGAGCAATGTTAATGTTCTATTCCTCATTATCTGAAAGCAACTGCATTCTTAAAATGTTAATCCTTTAACAGGTTCTAGAATTAATCTACCATTTATTTTCAGACTTTGGAATTTTGGTATATGGGTGGAGGGTATGTGTGCATATTTTAGAGTAATATAAAATCAAAAGGAAAATGTGAATCATGAAATATGATTTGGAAATAGCATACAGTTTGTTTTCACATAAAATAATTTTAGTATAGGTGATATATATATATATATATATATATATGTGTGTGTGTGTGTGTGTGTGTGTGTGTGTGTGTGTGTGTGTGTGTCATTAGTTGAAGCAATACAAGTTGAAAGAAACAACAACAAAAGAACTGGGGCAAAAAAACCGACTGAAACAGTGAAGTTCTCCCCAAAACTATAATCCTCTGCTTTGAAAAAACCTTGGAAAGACTCAGAAAAAATTACAAGACATGTATGGCAGAATGCATGAACTCTGGTGGGGTGGGGAACATGGAAAGGAAAATGAGTCTAAATTGGACTGACAAGTGATGTATGAGAATATTTAATAACTATATATGTATATATAATATGAAAAAGAAAGTTAGCAAAGCATGAGTCTGAGCAAATGAGGCCACAGCAGGACTCCTCGGTGGTTTCTGCTTCAAGATCCTGTAAATTAGATGGTTTCTGTGCTGACTTTTCTCATTGCTGCAACTTTGACCTGTAAGATGAAATAAAACCTTTCTATCCTTGCTTTTGGTGAGCGCTTTATCAAAACAGAATAGAAATTAGAATGCAGGGTCTATGTGAATTCATTGAACCAAATGTATTGAGGATTCCTGATGCCCTCTCCTGAGAAGATGCAAGAGACAAGATCCCTACCCTTAGGAAGCTAGCATTTGGGCAGCAGCCAATTAAGAATCATCTTCAGTAAGTACTGCTCAAAGTGACTTGATAGTTACTTGAGGTGGAATTTCTGATCTGTGATGCTAACCCATGAAGGAATATGAACAGGAACCTTGATGCTCAGATATTTAGAAAGGTCCAGTTTCTTCAAAGCCTATGCATTGGTGGTAAATTCTAGATGCTAACAAAACACTCTGGAAGAGAGCTGATGATGATACAGATTATTTGTAAAACAAACACAGCACACTGGGCAGGATCAGCTGACTCCCATGATTCTGAGACATTTCCTCCATCTTATCAAGTGATGCAGGTGGCAAGAAAGACTAGAGGAGGGCTGGGGTGGGGTTGGTGAGACTAAAGCCTGTCTTCTTAATAATACAAAATTTTTGTGCAATTTTTTTCTTTATTTTTTTTCTTTTCACAGGAAAACAGAAACAATACAAAATGACAATAAAAAAAAGCAATAAGCACAACAAAAAAAAGGGGGTGGATTTCCATTTCTTATTCTGGTGAAATAAAGAATCAGTATGCGGGGCTTGGTATCTACTTCTCTTTTTCCTTCTCTTTTTCTTTTCTTGCTCTTTCAGGGCTAACAGAATGATATGTATTTACTGGCTATTCCAGGAAGCCTTGAGCTCTCAGCTGAGAAAGTGTCTGGTTAATTTAGGGAGTCTCATCCCTAAACTGGCTAATGAATTTCTACTTCCTGTTTAGTTATGTTACCCTCTGAAAAGGGTCACTCCAATTGCCAGAAAGGAATCGGGAAGCCGATTGCTCTGACTGCTTTCATGCTGAAAAGGGATGGTGGGTGTGGCAACTGGGGTACCCCCTCTCAGATGGTCTATCTAAAGGACTCCAAAAAAGGAAAACTACAGAGGGAAAAAAAAGACTAGTGCCCTTTAAAGAGAAGTGAAGGCAGGAGTAGTTAGGTACATGATCTAGGCAGGGGACCAGGAGACATAAGAACAGGGTGAATTCCAATGTCCAACTTAAAAGTCCATTATAATTTCTTGACCAGGGGTTTCAAAGTGTCCATTTATCATGTTTCTCCTTCTGTTCATTTGGCCATGATGGCTGGACTCAGGATCTGCTTTTCAGGCTTTCTAATAGTCAGGATATGAATTTCCACTTAGATAGCTGCTAGAAAGAAAGAAGAAATTGTATTATTGAGCATTGATTAACAATAATGGACTTGGCCTTTGACTGTAGGTGACCCTACTCTGTTAATCAAGGCTCATATCTAAGGTTTTTATGCCTATTTGACATTATTTGATATAACTTATACCTAATATATGGAGGCACAATTTTTCAGGCTTTAAAAGAAATATATTGACTATCTTTTGGTTATACTTTCTTTTGGGGTGCTTAAGTCCACACCATTAGCCCAGATTAACCAAACTTTGTTTTCTCGAGGCCATTTGAGGTTCTGGTCTTCAGGGGGCACTTGGGTTTTCCGGGGTGGGGAGAGTTCTTGGTTCCTTCTAGCCATTCTTAACCAGCTCCATCTAGCAAGGACAAGGTCAGGTCTTGCTAAACCTGGCTTCCCTTTGGAGCACAAGGGTACTTTCCTCTATATTGAGTTTCCTCTTTATATACTGGACACTGGCTAGGTTTCTGTTGGTGGATCTCCAAGACCTCCCTGCACAGGAAGCCTGGTGACTCACAATTACAGAACATTTTAAGAGATGCCCCCATACAAAATCCCCTGAGACCAACTGACCTCAGAGGGCAAGGAAAAAAATTGTCCTTCAAATCCCTTGGCCAAAGTGGAATGGGCCTTACATATGGGCATTAAGCCTCCAAATAAGTTAAGTTAAACCAATCTGGTAATTTTAATTATTGTATCATATTTAGATACAACCTGAAGAAAATCCCAAGAAGCCTTTCATAAACATTGACTGGAACAAATTTAACACACCATAGGATAAACAGGCAGAGCCTATAAGAGAAATTTAAACAATTTTAGGCATTTCTTAAATAAAAACAATTTACTACAAACATAAGTAGTTTCTTTACTTTCCCAAACCCCATATCCTGGTTTGTAGTTTTCCAATAACAGGAAACATACCTGTTAACCAGAATTAAGCTGAAAAAATTTAACAAACTGCCTCCTTCTGCGGTGCATGTCACTAGTTCAGGGACGTAAACCTAGCTTTTCTTGAGTCAAGTTATCTTGAAATGGGCAGAACAGATATCAAAAGTAACATTTGCATAATAGAGACCAAAATATATCTTTCAGCAGTCAAAGATAACACATTACTTGTCTATGCCCCTTTAATCCAAACCTATTACTGGAAGTCCAGTACAAGCCAGGAATGGACCAAAAACCAACCACAAACCTGTGTGGTTTTAATCCCATTTAGACCATTAGTAAACTGGTTTTAATGTTTACACCATTCCACCCTAGAAACATTTAACCACTTTGATCCAGTACAAGTATCTTACTTTGTACTAAACTTTGCAACATTTATGCCCATTCAGGTGAACAGGGCAGTTCCCCCAAACACATCACCACAAAATAAAAACCTTAAAGCGACCCTACATGTCCCCAGGCCAGTTCCTTCTTAGGTTTGGACTTTTCATACTATTTCACAGTTCCTGGTTATTCCATTCTCTTTTTTTAAATTTTTCATAATTGTTACTTGATTTATCCAATTCTTCCATATTGTCTTCCAATCTTGATATGCTACTTTCCTTTTTTTTCAAAGCCTATTTTTATTGAACCTTTGTGCATTTCATTCAGAATTTCCAATCAAATCTAGACCCATTCCCTTCCTTGTCCCTTCCCCACTCCACCAAAGCTCATGCATTCAGCAAAACGTGTTTTTCATCTTTCTCAATCTCTTTTAAAATTTTCGATGCAGTTTACTGTTTTGAGCAGAAGTTCACCATTTCAGTCAGTTCTTTGACCCAGTCTTTTTGTTGTTGTTGTTGTTGTTGTTGCTATTGTTATTGTTGTTGTTATTCCCTCCAATTTACATCACTACAAAATATGCACATATGCATGCCACATATACCATAGGTTTTTAGCATCTTCAGCTTATGATTTTTTCTTTATTAGGCTGATAGATGTCATATTTGAAGGCTCTTCCTTGGTAAGTCCAAACAACCATCAGTTCTGCCCTTGTGCTCAACACTGGGGTTTTCCCTTCCCATGGTCACCAAATGAGGTCCAGTAAGTACCATGTCCTGTTTTGATCTTCCTGTACTGGTCTCCATGATACAGCTTGAGTAGTCCAACAATGGCAGTCTATACTCTGAAGAGGCTGAAACCCCAGTAGTAGCTCAGTCCACAAGTTGGATGTCTCAGCAGTCCCCATCTGGCACTGAACATTTGGAGGATTCTTGGAGAGACATGAGTCTTCAGTCCATATTGGAAAGTTGAAAAGCTGTATGTATCTCATGTCTTTGAAGGATGACAAAAGCAGTGGCAGCCACAGGGTAGCTGCACTTGCCAGTAAGACAGGCAAAACAACTGTGCTCTTATACTTTATTTATTTATTTGTCTTTTTACTAAGATTTCAAGTTTTATACCTGAAGTAAAATTTCTCAGGCCTTAATAATTATTTATTTCTGGTTATACTTTCTTTTTGGATGTTTAAGGCCACACGGTTAGCCCAGATTAACCAAGGTTTTTGTTTTCTCAAGGTCAGTTGAGGAAATGGTCTTCAGGGGTCACTCGGGTTTTGGCGGGGGGAGGCCCTGGCTCCTTTTGGCTTTTCATTTACCAGTTCCATCCATTCAAGGAGAAAGTCAGGTCTTGCTAGATTAGACTTCCCTTTTTTAATTTATTTTTTATGTATATGAGTGTACTGTCTGCATGTAGTGTCATGCAATGCATCAGAGGTCAAAAGAGGGTGTTGGATTCCCCTGGAATGGGAGTTAAAGATGGTTCTTAGTTGCTATGTGGGTGCTGGGAATTGAACCCAGATCCTCTGCAAGAGCAGTCAGTGCTCTTAACCGCTGAACCATCTCTCCAGCCCCCAAGGCTTCCCTGTTTGAAGCATGAGCAGACTTTCCTCTTTTTAGTCTGGACACTGGCTGAAGTCCCATTAGTGGATCTCCAAGACCTCCCTGCACAGGAAGACTGGTGACTCACATTTGCAGGACATTTCAAAAGATGCCCCCATGCATAGTCTCTTGGGACTTAGTGGACCTCTGAGGGCAAGGAACAAAGTTATCCAATAAGCCCCTCAGGCAAATTGGTATGGGCATTAAGTATGGTCGTTAAGCACCCTGAAAGGCTAAGTTACACCAACCTGATACTTTTAACTACTGTGTTATATTTTAGAAAAGACTTGCACAAAAGCTCAACCAGCCTTGTATAAGAAATACTAAGAAGCACTCCCATAAGATATTCTATTTTCTATTTCATCCATTCTTTTATTAAAAATTTCTCCCATACTTTCCAAGTGGTTTGTGGAATGTTGCATTTCTTTTCTCATTTCAACTTGAATTTTCTTCAATGTTTCTATATTTTTTGTAATTTCATCCTGCAACTTATTATTGTCCTTTTCAATTTATCCCCATCTTCTTTTGTATCCCAGACTTCCTTATTCCTTAAATTTCCTTAAATTTCATCAAATTCTTAATTTTTCTAATCATGTCCATAATTGTTCTTTTGAGATATGTATCCTGAGTTATATCCAAGGGCTCTTCATTAGAGGGTACTTGAATAGGGATTGGTGGAGATCCACCAGAGTCTTTCTTTCATTAAGCTTTAAGCATTTGGGTAGCCTCTGTTGGGAGTGGTTCCAATGTGAAGCCTAGGTGCTTATTGAGCTGACAGTGATGTTGGTGTTTGTTGACTTCCTAGTTGATGCACAGTCGTGGGCACTCTAGGCTCCAAAAATCTCAATTCTATCCTAACACTGTACAGACCAATACCCCTCACCCAACCAGCAAACTGTTTGCCCAATGGTCTAAGCCACACAACACCCAAGCCAGCCTGAACCCCCTAGGCTTGCAAAACCTGAACCCCAAGGGCCCTAGGCACTCCCATTATATGGCCTGGAAGGTCACAACACTTCCCCTGCAATGTAACCGGAGTTCCCCATATCCAAATGGGTTAACTCCAGTCACCAACCCAGTGAGATATACTCACAGAACCACTGTACACCACCCTTAATCGACCAACCATTCCTTCAGGGCCAGGCACCAAGGTCTGTACCTGGTTTCAGTAGAAGAAAGGCTCAGCTGACAACAGGGCTTTCCCTGTTGTCTCCTGATGCCCTTGGGCAATGTCTATAGCACCAAATTGTAGTCCCTAAGGATCCAAATGCACTCAGACCACCTCAGAAGCTTCCCAATGATCTTGGAGGTCCCTAAGTCCCCCTCCCTAACTTTGCCTGTAGCTGCTCAGAATGCCTCGGGAGCCACCATCTTGGAAAAACCCATAATACACTTTTAAATGCACTCTAAGGGGTACACTGCTTGCCTCACCTGGAAGTGGGCATTTATTTTGGTTTTATTTCAAAAGACTAATAAAATCATTAGCATTACCATAAACCATAATGACTTTATATTTGTTAACCTTCTTCTATAAATAACCGGAGATCTGAAAATTGTAGAACAGAAATGGAATGCACAAAAGTAGAAAGAGAAGAGCAATGCAAATTCAAAGACAAGATAGATACTCAAAGTCACTATGTGACCCCAACACTAAGCTACACACACACACACACACACACACACACATACACACACAATATTTCCTAGTCATCTATGAAATCTCCTGGATGTCCATTCAAAAAAAATTTCAACCTTTCTATAACTTATATAACTTCTTTCTGGATATAAATAGGGATTTCCACTGGGCTTAAAACTGTCACTAAGTCTCCAAAAGATTCATCAAACATCAAACAACAGAGCCTAAAATGGTGTGAAACTGACTATGAAAGATTAAGGCAAAAGGTTCTGTCCTGAGGAACTGCTATTTGAACAGGAAATCAAATGACCTAAGGTGGGTGTTGGAGGGAAGAGAAGGAGCAGACGTAAATCAAGGAAACAACAAACTCGCAGTTGCTCTCATGAAAAATTCTCAGAGGAAAAAAAATGAGAGAGGAGCCATTTCCAAATACATCCCAGATGTCCACTTTCAAATCCCAAGAAATTGAAAGGTAACAGGGGAAAAATTAGTGAAAATGAATTCCTTGAGGTATGTCCTCCTAATAATCTCGCCTCCAAGATTTACTTTCTCTAATTATTTTTAAAGTAAATAGCAAATTTGGCCCTTATGCAATTGGTCTCTATGTATATTTTGCCTCTCTAGCTATGTAAATAGGCTTCAGGTGCAAAAATCACAAGGACAATTCCTTGCAGGAGGACATAGTGGACAGTGGACAGTCAATGCATAGTTATTGATTAACCTTCAAAGAACAAGGGTGTAAATATACATTTTATCTATTAATAACATGCACACACAAGCCAGGGTACTCAGAGAGTTTACAAAGCTGTTGCTAATCATAATAATGGGAAATACTAGCTCTTTACAGTTTACAAAGCACTTTCATAAACTTTATCTCCTAACTCTCATAACAGCTATGTATAATAAGTATTGAGGCTAATTCTCCAGTCCCAGAACCTTTCTCAAAATATAACCAGATGGAATAATTACTCAGTTCATAAAAGAATATATCCACTCTAATGCCAGGAATCCTAGATGGAGCTGTGTCTGCAGAAACAAATAGCAGTTAACTCTCCACATCCTCAAAAAGAGACATAGAACTTGAAAAATAGTAGCTATATTAAGAGCAAAGTTAATTTATTAAGGAAGAGAAATATATTTGATATATATATTAAGGAAGGAAAATATATTTGATACAACAGTCCATGTTTGACTTTCTCTATTTTAAAAACAATAAACCCCAAAACACATAAATAAATATGTTTTGACAATGTTTCTACATCATGTCTTTAAATGTTAAAGGTTTTGAAAGTGAATTTGTTATCACAATGCTTCAATTTTTAGCCAACTTTCCATCTTATAGTGTCTGTAATTTATTTTAATGGATATCAATATAGTGTGTCAAAAATCCGTGTATGTATATGTGTCTGAATTGGCTCTCCTCTGTCCCATAGGGTAGTTTAAGTTAGGTTTTTGAAGAGCCCAATGATCTACTGCAGTTGGAAAACTAACCTAGATTTTATTTTGATACTAGGTTCCATCACTTCACTAATTCTATTTCACAATCCAGCTAGAATACTGATTAATCCTATCACTTGCTACATGTGCCTGCACCAGTCCTTTCTTATGATTTAAGATCCAAGGAGCAGAGAGCTAAGGCTTCACCAAGATTATGAGACCAGAACTTAGAGAGATGGCTTAGCAGGTTAAGAGCCTGCCTGCTCTTATAGAGGCCCCAGGTTCAATTCCCAGAACCCACATGGTGGTTAACAACCATCCATAACTCAGGTTTCATGGGATCTGATGCCCTCTTCTGAACTCTGTGAACACCACATGACATGCGTGCACTTACACACATGCAAGAAATATACTCATACACATAAAATTAAATAATTAAATACAGCTAAGCAACCAGACCTCCAACCTCTGCTATTCGCTTATTAAAATATGTTAAACACCCAAGCACATTGTAGCTTCATGACCATATATCACCTGATAGTGACCTCTTAACAGGTAGGAAGAGATCAAGGCTCTCTTAGAGCTTATAATCTTAGAAGCAGGTAACATCCACCAATACTATATAACAACTCTAAATAACTGGTTTTAGACAGCTTCATTTTGCTATAACAAAATAACTGAGTTATAAAGAGAAAAAGTTTATTTGGGCTTATGAATTTGAAGGGGATACCACCGTTTTGGGCCTCTGGAAAGGACAGTACATCAAAGGAGATCACAGTGGAATGAAACCACTCCCATGGTAATCTAAGAAAGGAAGAGGAGGATGGCAGGCCTGAATCCCATCTCCTTCAAGGGTAACCCCCCTAATAATCTAAGGACTTCATATAAGGGTCCATCTTCTAAAGATCTAAAGCACCTGAGTAATATTACCCTAGGAATAAACCCTTTAACATACTGGGAATAGTGACTTTAGTGCCACTGTATTGGCACTGACACTTTGCAAAGACTCAATGTGAATTCTGCTGTCAGGACTTCACGTGCATTGCAATCTTACATGAGGAAGCTCTGCAGGGGACGCTCTGCACTTTCTCAACCTCTTCCTACAAGCTGAATCAGTTGGCCAGAATTTGAACATTCCCTGGGCTACACTGCACTGGAATAATGCTTAAAGGCCATTCCTTGATGTGCACTCAACCTGCTTTTATCTCCTGTTTTATCTCCTTCCTTGGATACAGCATATCATCTTGAACTTTTGAGTTTTACAGCTTCCGTGGTCAGCATATCTTTCCCAGCTTCCCTATCACATTGGGCCTCTCTGTGTGATTCTCAACTGTGATGTCCATTCGTGGAAGCAGGGGAGAAATGAGTTCAGAGTCTACTGTGCTGTACCAGTCAGCTTCATGGACTTTCTCTGTCTCTCTGTCTCTGTATCTGTGTCACACACAAACACATGAACTTTCTCTCTCTCTCTCTCTCTCTCTCTCTCTCTCTCTCTCTCTCTCTCTCTCACACACACACACACACACACTCTGTCTCTGTATCTCTGTCTCTCTCTCACACATACAGATACATATATACTATCTCTGTATCTCTCTCTCTCTCTCTCTCTCTCTCTCTCTCTCTCTCTCACACACACACACACACACACACACATGATGCAAAACCCAAGATTAAGATTCAGGTGTACCCAATCCATCTTTCACCAGGTGATAAAAAAATGCATGATTGGGAGCTTGAACAACAGTTGTTCTTCCTTGACAACAGTTCTTCCATGACAACAGTTCTTCCTTGACAACAGTTCTTCCTTGGCTGTTTATCCCCTAGAAGTGTACTTCACTAGTCAGAAACTGAGAGCAGAGGAAAGATTGGGTGCCATCCTGAACCTCAACCAAATACTCTGTATTAATCAAGATAATTTTCTATAGCAATATTTAATAACTTGATAAACTACTTGCAATCCAATTTTAAGTGAAAAGAGCTTCATGCTCAAGATGATTTGTAGCTCTGTTTGTTATAACTGAAGAGTTTGGCAGAGAAAGGCAGCAATTCCACATTAGCTGATTATGTCAGCAACGACTCTGGATAATGGAAGGAAATATTGGTCCAAACAGGTACCTGCCTATCTCAAAGAAATAGCATTCCTAAAGATTTCCTTTTTTTTTTTTTTGGTCTTTTCAAGACAGGGTCTCCCTGTAGCCCCAGCTGGCCTGGAACTCGCTCTGTAGACCAGGCTGGCCTTGAACTCACAAAGATCTGCCTGCCTCTGCCACCCACATGCTAAGATTAAAGGTGTGTGCCACCACGCCCGGCAAGATTTCTATTTTTGATTATCATCCTTTCAAAATACTTTACATTGAACAAAAGAAATTAAAGCCATTTAATGAACACTTACAAACTCACTATAACAATTTTAATATTTCCTTTTATCAAGATGGGCTCTAAGCCAACTCGCATAGGAAAACGCAAGGAATAAAGACAATTTTAAATTTCTATCATATCATATCCTTTAAAACAATACATTTAATTTGGTCCAAATGCTAAAATATTATCATTTGAATGTGAACACAATAAAAAATTTAGTGATATATTGTATATGTTTCTCCATTCTAAGTTCTTGAAATGTGGCATATATTGAATGCCTGGATACTTGGTTGCATTTGGGGGTTACCATGTGTGTTAATCCATTCTTTGTTATTATAATGAAATATCTAAGGTCAGAGAACATGAAGAAGTTTAGTTAGCCTTAATTGTGGTCACTGGAAATATAACCAGACACGGTCCTCCTTGATTGCAACACTTTGTAGCAGAAGACATCTGTGTGTATGAGAGGGAGAGATCACAGAAATAGGAAGCTAAACAGAGGGAAGTGGCTAGTAATGACTCCCTACTAGACCTCTCCTCTTTAAGATTCCACTTCTTCAATACTGCCATTTGAAGGACAACTCATGGCCTTTTAAGGGGTAAACAGCATCCACACCACAGCACCACATCTTAAAGGTTCAATAGCACATGTAGCTAGTGGTTTCTGCAATGCACAGGATATCACTATATACTAGCAACATAAGCCAAAACAGGGAATGCAAGATTCCAGCAGACTATATGTCTTATCTAGCATATTTAGATCTTGACATTTTCATTTGTCATATTTTATGTTCTTTTAAATCTTCTCCACTTAAATGTATGTATATATTATGTATGTATGTATGCATGTATGTATGTATGTATATGTGTGGGTATGTACACATGTGTGTAGCTGTCCACAAAGGCCAGAAGAGGGCATCAGATCCACAGGAGGTGGTGTTAGAGGCAGTTATAAGCAACCTAACATGGATACAGATAACTGAACTTGGGTCCTCTGTAGGAGCAGTACATGTTCAGGCAGTTGACTGGCCGCTGAAGATGATGCAGTGAAGCAATCATGGTAACCTTGTCCTCTTGGTAGCCTGCCAGCCACATGAAAGAGACATACCATAAAGAGATGAACACGGCAAAGTAGGACACTGACAGAACCCTGACAGAACCCAAACTTCCTGGATCCTAGCCTGAAGATGAGCTGAGAGTCTTGACAGAGAGAACAAAACAGGCAACAGACACAGGTAGATAGGGGAGAGGACTCTCTCTGGAGCAGGGGAAGTGAGGAATATCTGGATCACAGGCACTCTGGAGTAGTGATGGGGACAGGAAATGAGAGAGTGCAGAGGCCACGGGATGAGTAATAAACTGGAGGGACAGGATCACAGTGTCTGAGAAACCAGTTTGGTTGCTCTATGGAGGCTGGATTGGACCCACAGATGAGTGGCAATGTGAGGACCAGTTAAGAAAAGAACTATGGCCAAGTGAAAGTAGAAGGTTCCTGAACCACTGCAGAGGATAAAGACAAGCGAGGGTGAAGCTGGGAAAGAGGGAGAGGATTTACAAAGGTTTACATATGTTAACCTGGCCTAGGGGTAAAGACTCATGACCATCAACAATGAAAGCCATGCTGTCTACAGACTTCACAGCCAGCAAGGATCAGCAAGTCCAGCCTGTCATGTGGGTCCAAGTGAAGGATGCTGAATCTCCCCAGAGCCAACCTAGGGGCCCTGTCTATGGCTCTTTGTCTTTCAGTACTAGGGCTCCTCGCTGACCCTTGGAATTGACTTGATGATCCTGAGAGGCTTTACTCACCTTCTCTCTCTCCTGATGTCTCTAGCCTGTGTGGACACACAGTCTCCATTCTGTCCAGCTGCCTTCTTTAATTTTTTCTCTCCTATCTATCATTGGAGGGGGTCCCTTTCCAGTCATTCCTCTTAAATATTGTTTTCTTCACATTTAATGTCAAACTATACCATACCAAAGCACTCATATTTTCCTTCTAGTGCCAAAATCATATTTCCAGCAAATGTAATTTCTGTCCTAAGTACAAATGTGCAGCACACAACAGAAAGTATCAAGGATGTGATTTCCATTTATACACTCCTTGGTCATTTCCAAAGCCCTCCGAGGGTTTCCTGTGGCTCTCAAATCAATGCCTTAGTTTCTACCATGCCAGGTTGGGCTCTTGGACACCTGACCCTCTCTCCTGCCCTACTCTCAAACCTTACTTTGCAATAACTCCTGGCCTGATCGTGCTCCTCTTTTTCTCTTTATCTGCACCTCTGTAGAAATCTCCTCCTAACTCTAAGATATTTTCATGCCCTCCATGTCTACACTTCATCCAGGAAGCACATCCAGGTCCAGCCCAACCTCAGCTGCATTAACAACTCCTACATACCTTGTCCTGGGCCAGATCATACTGCCATAGAAGGACCTGCTTGCAAACTGCCCTGGACTAACAGCATCTATGCCACATCCTTCTTCATCCTTCCCTCCTCCCTGCACAAAGTCAAGCACATGAGTTGGAGAAACTGTACCTCTTTCTTACTGCTTGTGGGTTGAACAAAGGGTGCAAAAAGATCTTTCCACATCCTAATCTTGGGAGACACCTGAGTATGACCTTATTTAGAAATGGAATCTTTGTTACTCTAATTAAGTTAAGGATCTTGGGTAAACCCTAAATTTAATGACAATTATCCATATAAGAGAAAGAAAGAGGAGATATAAGGCTCAAAGACAGCCTTGGCGGAAAACCTTGGGAAGACAGGCAGGAGTTGGAGGAATGTGTCTACAAGGATCACTGGAGTCTCCTGGATCTCAGAGGCATCAAAGGGATTCTATTGGTAAAACTTAAGAAAGACCTTGCTGGGACCTGGATTTTATATATCAAGTATCTAGAATTATGGGAGAATCAATTTATGAAGTTTCAAGTTACCACATTTATAGTAATTAGGTACAGAAGGCCTAGGAACTAAATCAAAGGGGAGTCAGAAGGGAATGGGAAGAAATACATGCTGGTTATATGCTTGAGCAAAATTATCTCTTGTTTATAATATGGTTTTATTTTGGAAATTCCCATAAACACCTGACCTAGTGGTCTGTCTTAAGAATCCCCTCGGAGCACCCACCGCCAGCGGGTGAGTCCTCTGCTGTAGGAAAGTCAGCATTAGGCTGGAATCCCAAGCTCAATTCCTCAATGTGAGCCATGGCATCTCACACTTTTGCCCTATGCTATTGCGTCAGTCTGCACAACCTTGGAGCCATTTCTTTCTCACCTGTTCCCCTCCCTGACGTTAGCCTGCAGGCTTTTATTTTCTGTCACTTGTTCCCCAAGATGAGTTCTTCCAGGTTCAATAGCAGTACCACACCCCAAGCGTGACTTTTACTTCCTATGTGTATCCTTGATATAGCTGGACTCCCAGAACACAGAACATGTGAATGTGCGGCAAGTGAAAACTGCTTCCTTGTTACCCATTCATAATCAACAGTGCAGATTAATGCAGCTGATAATTTAAAGCTGCATTAGTTAAAGAAGGATATTTCATGTGTATCTGAAGCATGTTTTCAGATTTAACATCATATATGCTATCCTTAATGAAGACATTATTCCTCCAACCATTGTCTTACTTTTTCGAAATAACTTAAGAGTTATCTGAGTAAAAATTAAGGCATGCTAGTCTCCACAAGTGCTCAGTTTTGCTATATGATATTTTTGTCTTTTTGAGACAGGGTCTCCCTTTAGTCCCAGCTGGCCTGGAAGTCACTTTGCAAAACAGGCAGGCCTTGAACACACAGAGATCCACATGCCCCTGCCTCCCAAGTTCTAGGATTAAAGGCATGCACCACCACAGCCCGTGGTGGTGGTACATGATTTTTATTTTTTTTTTATTTAATTTTTATTGATGTTTTGTGCATTTCGTACATCATTTTCCAATTCAGATCAGGCGTATTTCCCTTTCCCTTCCCCCCCCACCCCCACCCCATCCCAGATCATGTATTCTGCCATAACTGTCCTGCATCTTTCAGGGTTTTTTTTTTCATTTTTTTTTCTAATTAAATTAGTTTTTATTGATGCTTTGTGCATTTCATACATTTTTTCCAATTCAGTTCAGGCTTATTTCCCTTTCCCTCCCCCCCCC